>BGPR01007800.1:0-38966 GCA_013235015.1 Araneus ventricosus | reverse complement strand
AGGAAGAGGTTGAGTGATAATCGTTCCTTTGTCAACCTTGTGAATTATGCATCTCATCTATTAGCAGTTTTGTCAGACACAAGAGGAACAGATGCGCATTCCCTCTGGAGTACAAGGGAAGAGGTTGAGTGATAACCTTTCCTTTGTCAACCTTGTGCATTATGCATCTGATCCATTAGTAGTTTTGTCAGACACAAGAAGAACAGATGCGCATTCCCTCTGGTGCACAAAGGAAGGGGTTGAGTGATAACCGTTCCTTTGAGAACCCTCAATGGTCACATTGATTATGGATTTAAAATTCCCATCAGAGTGTGGTCTCTATTAATGAGGTTTTCCCTTGAGGTAACGATTCCCTGAGACGGGTGAGATAATTAAGTGCGGCTTATGTGGCCCAGCTTATTGATAAAATATCCGCACGGAATGAGATGAGCAGATGATTCTGAGAGACAGAGCTGGTAGAAAGAAAAGGTGGGGATTTCGGTTCGCTATATCCGAATGCTTTGTTTTTAAAGTTTGTTAAAGGCAATTGAAAATACATTAGTTACATGGGAGTTCGGTTACGACTATTAGAAAAGTTTGTTGCAACAGGGGGTTTGTTATATCCCAGGTTTGTTAACCTTCCAGTGGGCGCCCCTGCACAATTTTTATGACAAACTGGATTTTTCTTACCCTGTTCTCTTATTCGGAGTCAAAACTGTCTGAAAGTCATTTCTATTCCTTCATTCGGCCCCTCTCTTGAGGATTAAATGGGTTTATTCGAGTTTCAAAATGATTTCTTACTGTTTTATGCTTCTTTCGTACAGTTAATGCATGACTTCCGCTCGTGTAACTTGATAACTTTTTCACGTTCTTAACGTTTCAGTTTGATAATTATATATCCAGTGCGCATTAGGGCAATTTAATATTTCATTTTACATTATCAAAGATATTTAGTATGTAGTAAACTTGCCAATAACCCACCAAGACGAAGAATTTTCTTGAAAAACTTAACGTTCAGTCTTATGAAAAAAAAAACCTCACTACTCGAGACCAAAAAATGTAATCTTCGCCATATGACATTACCATGTCTTTAAGTTTAAATTATATATCACCACCTGAAAAAGTTAAGTGAACAGAAACAAGCATTGAGAAGAAGATCTTGCGCTTTTTGTTTGAAAGAAAGAAAAAGATCATCAAAATCCGTGAAATACAGTTGGACAATGATTAGCAACTAAGAAGAAAGTCTTTGTTGTACAATCTTAGTTTTTATTATATATTATTATATATTGCTTAATACCTTTTTATAAAATAATATTATTAAATCTCATTGCTTTCTCTGATTTCAGTATAATTTAAGATTTTGCAAATAATATTAAAATTAATTTTCACTTTCACTCTTGATGAAAAGATGTGCTTTTCTGACGTGCTTCTTATTAGTATTATGAACTAACTAGAAAATCACCTGTCATGATATGACGGGTGCAAATTGCCTCTTCATTCGAGAGATTTCCCGTCAAATCTGACGTGTTTAAATAGATATATATGCGAGAGAAATGTTTAACATTGATTGAAAACAAATAAAATAAACATATGTATTATGACAGGAAATATTTTTATTACATATTATTTACATATTTCTTTATTCAAAAAACCTCTTGGTAAACAACATTTATAATTATCAAAATTTACCAAAGATAATAACTATAAATTAGTAAGTAAAAATTAATTAAAATCTCTTGGTATTATATAGAATGGCGCATATCAGCTATTTCTAATATAATACAGAAGCAAATAATAGAAATATAAATTAAAATGTAAAAATTATAAATAAGAAACAGAAGATTTAAACAAAAAACGATGACAATACACCTTTTTGCGTGCTCAACGCAACAACATCAAGTGATTGCATCAACAAAAGAATTACAACAATTAATATTTAAAACACATGAAATAGGTAAAAAAAATTACCTATTTCATTTTATTGTTGGTGACGTCAGAGCGTTACCGAGAGATCTGGGCTATTATATTAGTAATTTACAACTGACATAGTAGAAAGAAAATTATTGTGTCGTTAAAAGTACGGCAGGCGCCAGCTCGTGTAAAAAATCATAACCGTGCCGTTGGAAGGTAAACTGATTTTTTTGCTGCATTTGAATAATAATTGCTAATCGGATAACTTGAAATTTCATAGCACAGGAAGAAAATTATTAGGATTTTCATAACGTGAAAAACATAATATTAAGCTATAAAATT
Organism: Araneus ventricosus; assembly: GCA_013235015.1. NCBI lineage: Eukaryota > Metazoa > Arthropoda > Arachnida > Araneae > Araneidae > Araneus > Araneus ventricosus. The sequence continues at coordinate 36,734 of BGPR01007800.1, read as the reverse complement.
GCTTAAAAAAATCTTTAATATACTAAAGTTAAAAAAACTTAAATTATTCTAATTTTTGGAAATATTGACATTTGTGTTAAGTCTGAATAAAAACAACTTCAGCTTTAAATTGAAATTTTAGGTATGCTTTAAAATTGTTGTTATCTCCAAAAACTCTCTAATTTCGAATACAAAATTTAATGCTAATATGTTAAACCTCTTTTCAGAAGCTTAAGTACAAATTTAACTAAAAATACTGTATTTTTCAGAACTTTATTTCGACATTTCTTCGACGACTTTGTTTACCGTGTCACATTTAATATACGAGAGATATGCCTCAGCATTCAGCGTTGCAGAGAATAATTAAGTTGAGCACTCTTTGCTCTGTCTCATTAAAGTTTCAAGACGAGCGTGGACTCTCTAGAGTTTATTTTGAATGTTCAAAAGGAGCTCTCTATTGAATTTAATGATGAACTACTTATCAATCCAATCTTTCGCAAGCATTAATTCTTCACTTTCCTAAATGGAACCACCATGTGATTTATAAACTTCCTTTCTGTATTAAAAAAGTGCCTTAATTTTTGCCAAAATGCACCAATTGCATAAATGCACATTAGGATATTTTAGTCGGCTTGGATGATATAGGGCTTGATATGTATTCTAGCAGAAAAATTTCATTTAAAATAATTAGATCTTTTTATATTAATTACTTTTAATTTAAAATTGAAAATAATTCAAATAATATTTTCCATATACTTAGCAGTGATAAATAAGGATTTACGCAACTGCAGTTGAGAAATAAAGAATCACACAGTGAACTATATACAGCTCTTCTAGAGAGACAAATAAATTACAAAAAAACAACATATGAGATTGAAAAAAAAGGATAAATATAAAATTTGAGGTGTTTGAAATAAAATATTTCGGTAAAAATGTTTTTCTGTTTAATAAAATTAATGGACATCTGTCTACGATGTATTCTTTAATAATTTCCAACAAAGAAGGGAGTGAAAATCCCTTTAATTCCTTTTCTTATGACATCTTTTTATTTTGTTCTGTAACGAAATAAATTCTGAAATGCTGTTCAGGTAAAAAGAAATACGATCAATGTAGTATAAACATATCTCCAATGTTCGAGGACAATAATATAGGCTAGTTGAAAAGCAATAGAAAAATATTTGGAAACAGTATTGAGCAACACCAGAAGGAATTTCAAAACGTTATACATTGTCAGAAAATTCTTTCATTTTACATTTGTTTTCAAAACTGTAAAAGTACTTTATTCGGTGATATTTTCCAACTTTTAATAGCACTGTGAGCCTCTGGGATACACTGAAAATAGTAGTTTGGATTTTAAAAAGGGAATATTGTAAATACTTTCATCTTTAAAAGAAGCTGAATTCGGGAGAAAACTTTTGCTACGATGCTTTTTAATAACCTTAATTTATTTCTGTAATCAATATTCTTTTGCTATTATGGGAAAAGAAGAGGAATCGTTAACCCGCAATCTCCGAAATTAAAATATGATAAAGAGATATAATTCATCTACGATTAAAAAAAAGAAAAAAGAAATCTATTCGTAGAAAATACGACCGAAGGCCGAAAATATTTGAAAGCAGCATTGCACAATACTAGAAGATATTTCATAACATATACATCGTCAGGAAAGTTTTTCATTTTACAAATTCTTTATTAAAAATTGTAAAAGTATTTTATTAATCGCTATTTTCATCATTTAATGGCATTGTGAACTGCTGGAGGACACTGAAAATAGTAGTTGGATCTAAAAAAATGAACATTGTAAACACTTTCAGCTTTAATAGATACTGAAATCTGGGAAAAACTTGGTGCTACGATGCTTTGTAATAACCTTAATTTTTTTATGTAATCAATACCCTTTTGTTATGGAAGAAGAAGAGGAATCGTTGACCTCCGAACTACGAAATAAAATTCTGACAAAGGAATATAATTCATCTACGAGTAAAAAAAGAGAAAAAAAGAAAGCTATTCGTAGAAAATACTATCGAAGGCCGAAAATATTTGAAAGCAGCATTGCACAATACTAGAAGATATTTCAGAACATTATACAATTTCAGAAAGGTCTTTCATTTCACAAAGTTTTTATTCCAAATTGTAAAAGATTTTTATTAGGAGCTATTTTCATCATCTAATAGCATTGTGAACTGCTGGGAGACACTAAAAATAGAAGTTTGGATCTAAAAAAACGAATATTGTAAACACTTTCATCTTTAATAGACACTGAATCCTGGTAAAAACTTGTCGCTACAATGCTTTGTAATAACCTTAATTTTTTTCTGCAATCAATACTCTTTTGTTATTATGGAAGAAGAAGAGGAAGCGTTGACCTCCGAGCTCCGAAATAAAAATCTGACAAGGGAATATAATTCATCTACGAGTAAAAGAAAAAGAAAGCTATTCGTAGAAAATACGACCAAAGGCCTGGAAATAGAAAATCAATTTTTCTTTGGGAGTCTGGAACTTGGGAATCTGTTGGCACTTTTGAAGAGGAGCCCCTAGAACAGGACATTAGTGCTGATGTAGTAGATAACAAGCCTCGCAGGAGAAGAAAAGAAACTGTCGAAAGTTCCGAAAGAAGAAAAGTAAACAAGGTTTATCACACACGTAGAAGGGCAGAAAAAAATTTCATTTCGGAAAAAGTTTCTTCAAAAGGATAGAAGAACTTTTGAGCTTGTTTTGATATTGGATTATGATGAAGTATTTACAGGTAAATGTGTTACTTTCATGAACTCTTAACGAGCCACCTAAGTACCCTCTCGCACTTGCACCTCTCTCTGATTTGGTGGAGACTGTATTCTTTTCGCAAACATTTATTCTTCCGTTTTTTATCACAGGAGATATGGGAGATTTCTTTCCCTACTTTCTGAAGTTTTTAAATCTAATTAATCCAGATTACTATTTTTTTCTTTAGGATACTCTTAAATAATTTCCTTCCCTTTAACACATTCACTTTTATTTAGTTTTCTGAATATTTTCCTAAAATTTAAAAGGATAAACCTCCTACATATTATTTTTAATCTTACCTCACGCAATTTAAATCTTCAAGTTTAAATAATTAATTTTCTAAACTTATCGAGAATCAGCCGTAGATCCGATTTTCATGATTTTAAGCTTATAACTTAAGGTTAAATAATTCATAAACGTTTCATATCGATACGAAATTTATAGAGAATCAGTAAATAAATAATGTCTAATGAACTCTTCGCTAAAGTTCAACGACAAGAATTTCTCAAAACAGAACATGCAAACCAATTAGAAAGGAGAGAAAATTGAAATGTCAAGGATTTCAGGGAGAAAGTTTGTCAGCCTTGATAAGAAAGACAAGCATGCTTTTTCTAAATAAAATTTTATATTATTTATGAAGTTTGTAGGATACAAGCTGTTGAATCTAAATAATAATTTGTCTTTTTTCGTCATGATGTAAGAACTTCTGCGCTGGCTTTGAAATTTCATTATTAAACGCTTAAGGAAATAACCCGAGTTAATTCATTCTATGTAAAGCAGGATGTGGTAGAAAATTCAAAATGATTCTGCTCTCAAGCGATTAAGTGACGCTTGCAGATATATACTTTCAAATATATAGAATTCATGATACTAACTACTCTCAGGATATTTCTGATTTGGTAGTGATTCTTTCATCAAAAATATAGCCTTCCGTCTTTCATCACTTAAAAGACAACAAAAATTGTTTTTCCATCACGAGTTTTACAATGATATTAATGCATTTTTTAGTATATAATACGTTACAAAATGGATTTAATGGTATAAATAAGTGCATCAGCACTCGAAACGGTACTCGATGGCCATCACATGGTAACACAATTACACAATATTTTTAAAACTCTTACCGGCCATGATTGTCATGAATATCTTGCACTGAAAGGATTTCTTACATTTGTGATACTTTTAAAAATCAAATTAATGTATTTCTTACCATAAAATATACTTTATAGATGGATCTATTGGCAAAAACATAAAATTATATGCAACACAATGTTTAAATATATACGTGAAAAGCGTCACACTATGGCGTAGGTAACATAGTGCTCACAAAAAAATTTTTGGATGCTGTCGAAATATTCATTTTCGGAAACGTTTATCTTTAATTGTTATCGTAATTAACGCAAGATAAATTACCTTAATTATGTGAAAAATAAGTGAAAGCAGATTTTTAATGAACAAAATAAAATATATTACATTGAGGGTAAAAAAACGAAGATATTCGTTGTTTAACCCTCTTACACCGAACGTGGCGGTCCCGGGCGGTATAAAAATTTCCCCTTAATAGCGACAAAGGCCGGTCTGAGGCGGTTGGCTTATTTTGAGGGGCCGTGAAGTTCTGAGACCTCTTCGGAGATAAGGCGAGTCCAATTATCCTTGCCAACCACAACTCATTTCCGTGCGCCTTAAGGAAAGGATATATCAGGGGTGGGGTGGTGGGGTAAATGACCACCCTGGTTGGGAGAGTCCAATTCATGTCGTAAAAGATTGGATGAAAAAAGTCGCCTCGGGATTAAGGAGTTAAAAGTACACAAAATAAATTATGCTTAAGAAAAGTATATTCAATAGAAATTATTAGCACTATGATTACTAACGGAGGCTACACCAAAGGAAAGCACTACACATCTGGCAAAACTAAGAATAAATCAAAGAAGAAATAGCTTTTAAGAATCAGTTGAATATATTGCTTTATGAATTCATTCTATAAACGGGTTTTCATTTTCTATAAACTTGGTAGGTTAGCTTGACTAAGCTTATTCGGGAAAATCATAGCACAATCTGCATTTTGTTATTAAAAGCGGTTATATCTTTGAATAGAATAAAATGATAAATATTTATATATACATATATTAGGAAAAAACTGCTTACAGATTTTTCTAAAAAACATATTTCCTTTTTGCTATTATCGAGATAGGATAATCAGCGAAATTATGATTCAGTCGCAAACAACCAGTGATGCTAAACGTTTCAGAAAGCATATTTAGGAAGCATATCCCTCAAATTCTCATGAATTTGTTTCACAATTTTTTAATAACATATGACTGTAATAACCACACTCAATACTGAATTCAAAAGTTTTGATGAGGACTTTTTAACAGTATTGCAACATTAAAACATCTAATCAAAAGATTAAATATTTACTAATCACCGACAACTTATGACACTATTGATTATTTACTTATCGTCTTCGACTGGAATTTAATTACATCATTTACGCGGAATGCGTATTCGATTAAAATTATTCAATATTTACGTACAGAGGTAAGATCTTCCATCCAGAGCAAGCTCAAACAAATCTCTGGTAATGGTCATTTTAATAATTTATGTTTCATCTTTAATCATTGTTTATCTTTTGACCCGATTGTTTCATCGAAACAAATTAATTCTTCCTAGAAAATACTTTAGTTTCTCAATGATCAATTCAAAGTGTTGCGATCTGTCTCTAAAATAATTTTGATTGTATTAACTTTCTGATATATTCGTTCTTTAGTACTGCGTGTATAGTTTTCGAAGTTCCGACTTTCCCTTAATAATTAGGGTTAAGTTCGAGCAAACAAAGAGCTTTGCAAACTACCATAAAAATCCATATTCCTGATACATGAATGGTTTATATAAGCTACAATATTATGTATATACAGAAGTAATTAAGGAAGCTGTCGAGAAATTAGTGACTAAATCAATTGCCCACAGATCTTTCTTATATCTCACTGCAGAACTAAAACACGTAAAAGTATAAAATCTACCAACAGGGTTGCTACACACTATAGGGTTACTTGGGAATAATAATAAAGAGAGTACTTATGCATGGGAGTCCCTTAGTATCTGAGGACAATATTGCCTCGCAAACGTTTGTCTTCTGGGCTTCGGCAGAATAGGCAGGCAACTCAGGCAACTTAATAATATCTCCTCTCGGGAGTCATTCCTCACAAGTCATTGGTCATATCGCTGGTCGGCCTTGGGCTCGAGAGGTGTAATCCCCTCATGCCATCTTTTTTTACTTTCTCGTATACGAAGTATACAAAGAGAAAGTATTGTAATCGTCAAAAAAATCGAACTCGAGATTTTGACGAATCTCCACGTTTTAGACCTCCCTGAGTCCGAAAAACACAATTTTGGAATTATGTCTGTCTGTCTGTGAACACGATAACTCGAAAACTATTAGAGCTACGGGGATGAAATTTGGTATGTGGTCTTTAAACATCATTTGTAGGTTTCTATCAAATTTTGGACAAAATCTGTCAATGGGAAGTCTGTCTGTCTGTATGTTCGAGGTCATGCGAACGCTATAACTCAAAAACTTGAAAAGCCAGATGGATAAAATTTGGTACACAGTTTTATCGTCATGAATGTAGGTCCGTATAAAATTTTGGGCCAAATCCGTCAACGGGCTGACTGTCTGTCGGTCTGTATAATAGCATACTTGTTCTACTCCATGCGCATGCATAAATGCCTGTGCAAAGAAGGGATACTCCGAAACTTGGCAGTTTGCCAAAAACCAATTCTGGCGGCGAAGTTTTGTAAGGACGCAAACATTTAGGGCGTCTCGTTTCACTTGCGTATTGAAAGCAATCTCTGCGCATGCGCAAGCTATTCTGTTTTCTTCTCCGCACGCGGAACTCGCATTGCTAGAGTTTGATAAAAAAAAATATTGCGAAGTTTTAATACATACGTATCTTTTTGAATATGATTCCTCACCTCAATATTTTACTATCACTATAATCAACAATGAAAAACCTTCTGATAGTCATTGCATTCTGGGTTACAGTTGGTTCGAACTTTTTATCAACGCAGGGGGAAGGGAAATGACAAATATTTGAAAAGTATACGAGAAAGTTTAGGGCAGGCCACTCCCGCTGGTTTTCTTTTGGTGTCGAATTCGGTAATTACGGTCTGGTTAAATTTTCCAGAAGTTAATAACCCGAGCGGAATAGACCGCAAAGTTGTTCAATCCACCTGAGAAACTCAAGGTGTTACCGAAGCTGATTTTTACCGCAAAGAGAATGTGGTCATCCATAGTCAAAATTGAGTGAGTCATGTCCGCTCCTCTTTCTTTCTATCTTTCATCTTTTCACAAATCAATGCAGTAATATAAAAGAATCAAATCTAAATACTGTACGCAACATCAGTTTAAGGGATGGAAAAAATCAGAAGCGCCTATTGTAAACCAGTATTTTTGCGAAGAAAACGGGTAATGTTATCCACGGATTTTGTGCTTGTTTAATTTTTTGAATTATCGCATTAGCGTACATACGGACAGACAAACAAACAGACCTTTGACAGAAATACTAAAAAAATTGTAACGAATACATAATTTTAGTGATAAAATCATACTCCAAAATAATCTATCTAGCTTATCGTGTTCAGATTCACACTGGCGGACATTTAGGACATAGTCTGTCCCAGTTTCCGTTTCTAATAGTTCTTGTGGAGTTACATATTGGTTAAATCTTATGTATCTGTGTAGTTTTCTTTCATTTTTTTTAGTTTATCTACATTTATTATATAGAACTTAAATTTAAATTTCTAAAGTAAACACAAATTCTCTAGCAAAATTAAGCTGAATTTCTAATGGAAAATCAAATTTTTTAATTTCTTTTTCTATTTATAGTGATGTTTCTATATTGCATTATAAGAATGAATTTGCTTGTAAATACAAAGTTTTTGGTTCATTCATCACATCTAAAGAGTACGTGACTTTTCGATATGCCTTTCGCTGCTTCTATAACATTGTCAGTCTGTTGGAATGCATGCCTTCTTATTTATAATTATCTTCCAGTAATAATTCCAAACTCAACAGAAATGATTTTTCCGTTAGATTAATCTCGGAATATTCGTAATCGATGCATATTCCGAAAATATATACATTATGAATTTTATTCTTTTATAACGTACATTACATTCTTGAACATGAATTCTATAATACTTAGTGTATAAATGTTATACCTGAACTGGAAAAATTAAGTATGCATTCCTGTCTTCTAATGTAATATGAATAATATTCTCCCAAATGCATTCTAACTTCTATATTTTCTTATACTTTCCATTATACTCCTGCTCCGTGGGTTTTATGACGAAGCACTTTGTTATTTGGCATACATATTGTTTGATTTGGCCTTTTTCTCTCTACTGGATCTTTCGCTGTGGTTTCCTTTTCGCATTTGAATAATTCAGACTCTCTCTTCCTCTTTTCCTATTTTAAAGAACAAAATTTTGGAGAATAGTTTGCTACGGCTGATTCTCTCCGAAATTCGTTATTTTCGCGTTCGTTTATACATTGAAGCAAATGCAACTCAACCGAGATATCCAGTTACAAATAAATTGTGAATATTTATGAATTACAAATAATTTAACTGTATTTATAAGCTCACTGAAATAAATACAAAATGCTTGGAAATATACAGTAAAGTCAGCCTTTGGTTTCTTTTCTTTCTTTTCAGTGATATCATTTTATAAGTTTAGTTATTAATTTCGCGTTTTGAAACAACGAGGGGGATATTTTTGGGCTTACCTCGTAAATTTGAGCCTCGGACAAATGACGAGGTGTGTAATTAATTAATCTTCAATCATGCGCAACCGATATAAAGATATATAGTCCATGGTTTATTTGTTTTTACTTTCTCGTATACGAAGTATACAAAGAGAAAGTATTGTAATCGTCAAAAAATTCGAACTCGAGATTTTGACGAATCTCCACGTTTTAGATCTCCTGATTCTGAAAAACACAATTTTGGAATGATGTCTGTCTGTTTGTTTGTTTGTTTGTGTGTGTGTGTGTCTGTCTGTCTGTGAACACGATAACTCGAAAACTATTAGATCTACGGGGATGAAATTTGGTATGTGGTCTTTACACATAATTTGTAGGTTTCTATCAAATTTTGGTCGAAATCCGTCAACGGGAAGTCTGTCTATCTGTATGTCCGAAGTCATGCGAACACTATAACTCAAAACCTTGAATAGCTAGATGGATAAAATTTGGTACACATTTTTATCGTCATGAATGTAGGTCCGTATAAAATTTTGGGCCAAATCCGTCAACGGGTTGACTGTCTGTCGGTCTGTATAATCGCATACTTGTTAAGCATTCGTTTCAAAACTGATCTCCATGCGCATGCGTACTTAGCAATCTCTGGTACGAAGCGGGAGGACTACGTCACTTTGTCCTTGAGACGGAGTTTGTGATAGATATGTTTTATCTCCTGTTTTGTTTTCGCTCTCTCGTATAATAGCGGATCTTGCTGGAGTGTGATGGAAAATAAATATTGTTAAGTTTTAATACATAGGCATCTCTTTTAATGTGATTCTTCACTTAAATATTTTACAATCACTATAATCTGCAATGAAAATCCTTCTGATATTCGTTGCATTCTGGATTATAGTAGGTTCGATTTTTTTTATCCACGCAAAGGGAGGGGAAACGACAAATTTTTGAGCAGTATACGAGAAAGTTTAGGGGAGGCCACTCCCACTGGTTTCACTAGCTACAAGTAATGCTACAGACTCAAGTTTAAAGGTACAAAATAAATTACTCGAAATAAAAATAATATAGACGCGATTGTACTTATGATTTCTTACAAATACTCTTTAAATTTGCGAAAACCGCTGTATGACAAAATATTATTTTTCCCGGTCGAAAATATTAAAAATGGTTAATTATTAATTGATTATCAGCTGGCTTTATCAGATCCTACATTTAATTTAGAATTGAATAAGAACTTGAAACTTATCGTTAATAGGAACACATACAAGAAACTATAATACAAAACATTTAGAATATGTTCATTTTTAATGGTATGTAATCCCTGACAGTTCGTTCCACAACACGAGTGCAAGCACACTATAGCTGGAACAATGGAAAATTAATTTCCGACCGAAATCATCATGACGTGGATTTGCAGGCGCTTATGAATATACACGTGTCAAACGATTTGTCGCCATCAAACGAGGTGTCAAATCTTTCAATCATGATTTACGAAGTCCGTGTGGCCAACTGCTATTTGGCATCGTAATTAATTTACTCTCAAGCTGCGGAAGATAAGCTGCAATAAACGCGCTGCACAAGCGCTGTTGGGCACTAAAACAGACTTAGCAAAACTCAGTCAAGCACGGGGTTCGAAATTAAAGGGAATGAAACAATTCGATTAAGAGAAATTCCTCCGATAAGCGATGTTAGCAGACGGTGGGAAAGTGAAAAAAGTAAAATGTTGTATTGTCATTTATTTAATGATACACGGATACTTTTAATTGTGGCAAGATTTGAGATTATGTTGCCTGAAGATCAAGCTTATTATTATCATTTTAAGCTCGAATTCATAAAATTGAACATATATAATATATTATTTATAATTTTTACGGTGCTATGTTAAAAGGTCAATATACAGGGTTACAATTATTGAGCTATATGGAAAAAAAACCTTCATAACTTTTGAACCGTTGGCGAGATTCAGTTAAAACTTGGCGGTTGAATGCAGGGCATGTTGGGATTCCTTTTGAGCATGCGCACTCTTGTAGTTGTTCATTTTTCGTTGAAAATGTCGAAATACAGCGTTTCTGAGCGTATGTCGATCGTTAAGGCCTACTATTCGAGCAACAACAGCCCGATTGCTGCTCAAAATAAATTTGCGACGAGTAAAAGCTGAAGACAGCCGGTCCAATTGTTTTAAGAATCAAAAATGTGATTGAAAAGTTCGAGAGAACTGGTAGTGACGATGTCTCGACACTTACGCGATTTTTTTCAGAATTTTGCATTCGTCTGCGCCATGTCGCAGCCATTGATGACAAGCATATCGAGCATGTCATAAACAAAATCCAAATATCTGTAATTACTTTTAAAATTTGAATACATTTTTTGAACTCAGTAGTTTTTGAAAATTTTCGTTTTTATTTCTTATGTCTCAATAATTGCCGCCCTGTACAACATACATACAAAACAACATACTACGTACAAAAAATTAAATTAAAACTGAAACATTGGCCATAAAAACGTTTAAAAAGCATAACCCTTAACCGTAAGGTGAAACTATAAAAAAGTACGTGCCGACGTAAGATAAATAATACGGCCAATCAGTGATATTTTTAGTATACGCGATGAAGAACTCGACCAATCCACAGCGGATACGCAAGCAACTATCTAGTTGCTGGCCCACACAGATCGGTGAAATATAAAAAAAGTATTAGATTTCATAAAACGACATTTTAAAAACTACATTGCTGTGTTCCAGTTTTCTCTCAATGATTATCATTCTGGCAATTTTCCAATAAATTACATGGCGTATAATCAACAAAAATTCTTGTATTTGATATGTAATATAATAATAGGAAATTCTACAAATGAAATGTAATTACTTTTGTTTTAAATCTTTTAGCAAACAAACTCCACCTATGTGTTTAAATGAATGTATCAAGTCCACTTTTGACACATATCACAATTTCACTCAGTCATACTCAAATGTTTTAAGTATGGACATTATTATTTTCACGAATATAAGAAAAAGGTTCACAATTAAATTTCTAACTCTTCTGTGGTAAGAGATCCTGCTATCTGTAGCGTCGTCTACTAAAAAGAAATTGTATAACCTTCTTAAATGTGCATTGGACTGACATCGAGTGGATTATTTTGGAAATAACTACTGCAAAAGTTCAATGATCATGGAGGGTTGGTAAACATGATAAGTGAAAATGTCAAGAATTGTCAGTCACAGTAAAAAAATAGGAAAGAAGCATAGGGTTGAAAAAAGCGCATCAAATCAGCTCTGTGTATCAAATCTACCACTATAAACAATGTCTTCCGCTTCAGATTAAGATTTAATCTCTCATTAGTAAAAATAATTTAGTATACTTGAACGGAATCACAATTATTATACAAGTAATATATACCTTTAGTTTTCAATGAAGCTGAATTGAATGTACATAAAAATTGTGTTGAAAATTCCTAATAATAATGAATTGCACTGATTTCTTAAAAACTTCTAATCATATTGGCTACCATGAATTTTAATAGTAAATATTGTGACGGACTTATACTAAGAGCTGATTTTGCTAACTTTGTCAAATCTTTAATGTTTCATTAACAATCTACAATACATGAACTTCGACCAAATTTAATTCATATGAAAAAATTATACCCTTATGGATATTTGCGTATTTTCAGCAGAAGATTTTTATGTTTCTGTTTTTATTTATATTTTTATTTAATATGACATATTTATTTTTTCTGTCATTCTAACGCAGTATTATTTTTGTTTTATTGTTTAAAATTATTATATATAATGCTCTCATATAATCTGTTGAACTTTAAGCTCATTTGTGTTTCAAAGACTGTTTTGTTTTCTGTCTCAAGAACAAATATTTTGTTTGTCTAAACGCATAGATGCGTTTATTGTAAATTTTCATGATTGTTCTATATATTCCGTCACGTGGAGCTTGTAATTTGCCCTGCGGAATTTTATATTCTTCCCTTAGACCTTTAAAACGCTCTAAACCCTTTGCCGAGTGGGCCGGCATAGGTTAAAAAATGCTGCTTAAAATCTGTTATATTTTTAATTATCGAAGAAATTAAGAATATTATAAAGCAGTAATGTAAATTCTTCTGATTTAAATATTCTAATTTGCTGTAATTTACTGCGCATGAGCTAAGGATGATAAACTGGAATACATTGAAAGTTTATTGTTACAGAATCAACGAACAGTTTTAACTCATTATTTCCAGTTTAAGCAGAAAATACCCATTTAGAACAATTAAAACTATTGAAAAATATTTTGGTTAAGTATAAGGAATTTTCCACCAATTAAAACGTTTAACAACCTTCACATAAAGAATGATAAATTGACTCTAGAAGTCCATTTATTTTTTAGGGTTTGAGTTTGATGGAGTTTACTGCAGCAAAAACCATTTTTGATTATGCTGCGCCAAACATATGGTCTAGGATAAAATCTTAGTATAGGAGTTCAGTTAAAAGGAGTGTCATTCGGTATAAGTGTCAATATATGAAGTCTATGAAAAGCTTCCAACAAGGAAAAAATGACCTGAAAACAAGGTAAAAATTTTTATATCAAAGAGTAAAAACCAATCATTCTTAAAAAAGTAAAAAATTGTGGATGAGGGTCTTTGTGTAGGATGTCTTTAAGAGTGATAGAGGATGAATGAAAACAGCGGATGCGTTAATGATCAAATTGCCGAACATTCAATAAGAATGTGGGGAACAGTCATTTGGCATTGGCATGCTGTACAAAGAGGTGCGTTATTTTTTAGGACTAAATAGGTTATTTTTTAGAACTAACGCAGTATGTTACCCTAATATCCAATATGATAATTAAGAGGTAATGATTTTTCCAATATAACATGAAATAATTTTTCATCTAGAAAACTACATATTTTCATTAAGAAAAATATTATTAGCAATTTTCATTATTTTTCAGATAATTCTTTCAGAGAGAAATTCTAAAATAACGTAATATTTGTATCATTGAGAATATTCGCATTCAGATGAATGAAGAAAATGGAATATAAACACTGGAAATTAAAGTCATTTTTATGATTATATAACATATATTATACATTATTCGAGTTACATATTATCATTATTCGAGTTATATATTAACATTATTCGAGTTATATATTATACATATATAACTCGAATAGGATCTAATTTAAGGAAAAGAAATCTGCATTTTACGAGAGAACTGCTTAGTTGAATTAAATCATCTTTTAAAAAAACATCTAGAAATTTCCATTTTATTTAATTTTATTTTTACAAAATAGAATAAAAAACAATATTTCCATAATATTAAAATACTCCAGTTATATGAATATTTATTCGTGTGTGTCATACTTTATTATGATCCATAGATAAAATAAATAAATATTATTTATTTACAAAATACACGAATAATTTACTCTTCACCTACGTATTTCCAACCCAGAAGACAACCTAGGAAACATGCATGCGGATAAAAAATGAAATGTGGAGGTTTTATTCTTTCCTTGAAAGTTCTAAAAAATTGCGTAGAACAAATAGAAAAATGTTTAAGTAACCCATTTCTTTCTTCTCGGCAATGGCGCGAACACCTGTAAGAAATATCACTTCTATAAATCTCAATTTTTTGCAGCGCTGTTCTAAATGGATATTTTGATGTAAAGGGTATTCCAAACTTATCCTGGCCAAGATATATCAAACATGAAGCCCTTTTCGGAATAAAGGGAAAGACATACCGGAGAAATGCAAGTCTGAAATTTATAAGATTTGAATGGATAACAATTTCAAAAAGATCAGTATATGTTCTAGAAAGCTATGTTTATTAACATAAATAGTATATACCGCCATTTATGAATAGGAGAGACATTTTATTATGCTATAAAAACATCTTGCCGAAGTTTTTAAACTTCTTTTTATTTAAGGATGAGTTATTAAAAGATATAGTTTCGAAAATATTTATTTTGCAGTATTACTATGACCAATGTTTCAGAAAGCTTAGTGCAATTTGGATTCTCTAATCTAAGAGATATTTCTGTTCCCGGAGCAAAAGAAAAACGTTTCTAAGCAATAAAAATTCTTAGATTAGCAAAGAGTTTTGTTTTTTCTATTCAGTACAGGATTTAATATATTTTTTTAAAAAAATGCGTCTTTATCTCTAACAATTAATGTAAGGAATGATGGAAAAATTATAAAAAATTACTTCGAGATAAATTTTTAAATTAAAGGTAGTGAATTAAATTCGCATTAATTAATGGACAAAATTTCTTCTTCTATTCAAAAATGATGCAAGTGAAAAATTTTATTAACCGTAATTAATGGAAAATGGCAAAAATTAAAAAATTGTAATAACCAAAATGTGTGTGTGTGTGTATGAGCTTGGAATTTACTTATTAGGAAGATCATGTGTTTCGAAATAAACCTATTTCTGTGAATTTTCTTAAATTGTAAATTCATAGTATATAGTTTTTTTAAAAACAGCAAGTACGAAGTTTATGCAAAAAATAAAATGAAAAATATTGAAGAATGGGAAATATGCATATTTTCATCCAGATTTAAAACATCAAGAGCAGCTTTTTTATTTTAATTTTAGAATAAAATCATGAGTCCAGAGTTCAGAGTTCGAGACTAATCAATATCGCATCGTTAAAATTCGGACTTTATGTTTCATTACATATTTTCCTTGTAAATTCTCGGATTATTCTATTGTTATCTGCAATGAATACATACTCGAGGAGGTTGATGGATCAATTTTATGATATTACCGGGAGGAAGCCAAATGGTTATTGTTTTGTCTATTCACATTAGCCCATTGCAATTAGGTAAAAAAGGGGAAAAAATTTATATAGTTTTGAAACTTTGGTCAAATACTTCTTTGACCTCCAGGATATCGGAACCGAAAAGTTTCCACCTCTCCGGGGGGAGCTACCGCCCCTAGGGGAGGAAAACTGAAGTGAAGTGGAGTGTTGGGTCAGTGTTTTCTAGATTTCTTCAAACCTACACATTCAATGTTAGAAATTGTGCAAACTAAAGTGGTAGAGCATAAAATTCCGCGTCGAATGAGTACCAACACTATATATTTTGTTGCAGTGGTACGATTACAAACTCTTATCAAAGTTGCAATGATTTTTCAATTTTCCAAAAAAAAGCATTATTCTGACAAAAGACGACACATACAATCAAATATTCAATCTAAATAAAGTTTGTATGTATAAGTATTCACTTTTGCAAGCACATGCATATGTCAGAGCACCAATACCAGAGCGCTAGTGTGGTGTGGAAGTTAGGAGAGAGAATACAACTAGTCCATTGCAATGAGACCGAAAAACGACAAATAGGAGAAAATTTTATAAAGTTTTGACACTTTGGTCAAATACTCTTCTGACATCAAGGAAACGGAAACCGTAAAGTTTCCATCCCTAAAGGGGGAACTTCCCCCCCAACCCCCCTCGAACTTGCCATCAAAGAACAAAATGATCGTACCCAGCTTATAAAACAATAATTAGCATTGCTTATTTCTTTAACTGCAATAAATTATTTTCATAAATATTCTAATTATATGTAGCCTCTTGTTGGCCATGTTTTATAATATCTTTGATACAGTTCCAGAGCTGATAGAGTTCCAGAGTTGTTAACACTGGCAACCTTTACTTCGTTCTTGATGGAGGCTCTCTTATTCATCGTGTAGTATGGCCAAAGCAAGAGACTTTCGGTGATGTTTACACCACATATGTCTTATATCAAGAGGCATTACGGCGATGAAGTAACAGTTGTTTTTGACGGATATACCGAAAGCAGTGTTAACACAAAGGTTATTGAACGCCAAAGGCGAAGGATGAAGTGTACCTCAAGAGAAATAATTTTTAATGAAAGCACAGTTCTCCATGACCCTCAGAGACAATTTCTAATCAATCTTGCAAATAAGGAGCGTTTCAATTCGCAAACTTGCTAGCCACTTGGAGAACGTATGCATATGGACGTTTCTAGCAACAGATGATGCTGATGTACATATTGTGAAGACCGGTATAGAGACATATGAGAAGATTAAGAAACATGTTTATGTAATTGGCCAAGATGTTGATATTCTTGTTTTACTTACTGCTCTTACTCCAGACTATATAGATATTCTCATGTTGAAAGAGGGTAAGGGTAAAGTCAAAGATAGGTTCTATAGCTCTAAAGATCTGCAGAATTCTAATCTTGTGATCGAATGCACACACAAAAAAATCCATTCTCTTCGTTCATGCGATTAGTGGTTGTGACACAACCTCAGGGTTCTATAGAAAAAGAAATCTACAAGCAGTGCAATTGCTCATCTTATTCAGGCTACTTTTATCTTTCTTCGTGTTGCCGTACAATGCGATGATGAACCTCTCTCCTGCTCTTTCAATCTCAGTGTAAGTTGATTTAGTGTTATTAAAGATCTCAGGGATATCTTGCAGGTATTTACTGAGGTTGAACAATTGCACTGCTTGTAGTTTTCACTTTACATTTTCCTGAGCGTCCGCCATTTTCTTTTCTTATTACCGCTTCCAAGTAATTAGCACTATCTACCTCAGATTATTGATACTAGGAAAAAAACTGATAGATTTCTTCATTCTTTTGCTGCAAAATGCATTTAATTTCACCTTTTCGAATTTGTTATTAATTTTTAGACTAATAAAGATATGTCTCGTTATCCTCTACAAACATTGCATTTTGTAGAAGATAAGCAAGCATTTTCTATATCAAAGCATTTTTAATGTGTTTATCTAAAGGCCTATCATTTCTAATCTTGAATGTTTCATTGTAGCCGGAATAAAATGCAAGTCATACAAACTGATGCAAAATATATATGCTAAATTTATTTCAACAAGACAATCGGTTTATGGTAATAATTTTAAGCTGTATTTTAGTATATTCGCACAAATTATATAGTTTATGTAAATTACTTCTTAATTCTGCATTCGAGGCATTCAAACAAAAGTTTCGATGCAAATTTTAGAGTTCATTAATTTATAATGTATTTTTAACATCATATAATATACGGAAACTGCAGTATATGAAAGAGACAGACATACGTTTCATGTTAATATGCTTTTCATGTTCACAGCTGTTGATAAAGACAAAAGTGGCCATCTTCCATGCATAATAAGCTTGGTAACGCTTAACCGTCACCAGATAATTATTGGTTATTTGACATTCTTATTTAATCACAAAATAAATTCTATGTGCTTATCGATGAAACTTATACGATAACGGTTTCCTCAGAAATATTTAGTCGACTTTTTCTGAATTTTACAGTGAAAACTTTTATATTTCTCACATCCTGAAATACTACTAAATCTCGCTTTACCTTCAGAGAAAAGGGGTTCTTGATTTAAAGGGGCAATTGTCACGAATGTTTTGTGGTTTAATCCGTATATTAAAATATCTCTCAAAGTTTACATGGTTAGTAGAAAATATTAAGAAATCATTGAACAAGATAAAAAAACCATTACATTTTTCAGTTTTTCCAATTTTCTGGAAAGTTTATTGTAGCGGTGATTTTGGGAAGCATGAAGTTCCAAGGCTTGGTGAAGACTTTACCAATGCATTAAAAAAGAAAATAATAATTGTTCCTCAGAAATCTGGAGGTCAGAACAAAAATCGTAAAAGCGTGAGGAGCTGAAAACAATAGAAGAAAGATATAAAACCACAATGATAGTCATAAAAAACGAAATGTTATTTAACATTCATCAGATAAAATATATTATAAATGTGATTACAATTCTAATTTACTTACATCTTTTCTAACGATCAGACAAATATTTAGAGTACAGACTTATTTGTTCAACATGGTGAGTAAAATACAAATTGTTTACTGATGCTGCAGTTGTACGAAAGCCCAAGCAAAAGTAATATATATATTTAGATTCACTTTTTTTTACCTTTCTTTCTACGATTTTAAACCAGTATCTATATACATGGCTGTTTCAAGCATTTGAGGTTAAAGTTTATCTTCGAAACTTCAAACACTGCTTCCAAAAATCAAATAGTCAATTCATTTTTTAGAACTAAAATA
Source organism: Araneus ventricosus (assembly GCA_013235015.1). Taxonomy (NCBI): domain Eukaryota; kingdom Metazoa; phylum Arthropoda; class Arachnida; order Araneae; family Araneidae; genus Araneus; species Araneus ventricosus. The sequence continues at coordinate 18,203 of BGPR01007800.1, read as the reverse complement.
AATAAATTTTTCGCTGTCTGTTTTAATTATATGCAGATATGTATAGTGAACAAATGTTGAAATATAGCCGTCAAATTGTGCAATTGTGAAATATGCAAACAATTTATTTCTGATTTATAGAAAAATGTATAACGGGGCATAGGTCTTTAACAGGAATTAACAAATTAAAATGTAGTCAATATCTAAAATATTTATAAACGCAATTCTCGCACTCAGATAGGATTAACGAGTATCCTTTCAGAAATACCGTGTGTTATAAAATTTTCGAAAAGGCTTCATCTGTTGTTTCTGCACTACGTAATCAAAAGTAGCAACTAAATATATAGATTGCTTCAACAAACAGATAAGTGTGTAAAGGACACTTTTCTTAAGGTGAGTTGGAACCCTAAGTCCGTTAACCTTAACCCTGTTACTTCGATGTACCTTTTCTCAAAATCTGTCATAGATTCATGTTCGAAATTTTTTATACAAGTACATTTTTCTTATTAAATTAAATTGATTTAAAAATTCAAAAATTTATTTTTTAAAAATCTTTTTGTGTCAAAACAGAAAATGTTAAATCGGCCACTTCGATGTACCTTTTCTCAAAATCTGTTATAGATATATGTTTGAATTTTTTTTATAGAAGTAAAGTACAACTTTCTCATTATACTGAAATGAGCGTTTGGTTAATTTTTAATTTTTTATACATTTACAAATATTTAATTAGAGACTGAAATTTTACCCTACTTTGACACAAAAAAATTAAATTTTGAGTTTTAAAAAAAAAACTCTCAGTTAAGTATACCGAGAAAGGTGTACTTTACTTGTATAAAACGTTTCAAAGATGTATCTATTACAGATTTTGAGGAAAGGTACATCGAAATGGGGGGCCAATTTCACATTTTTTGTTTTGACTCAAAAAATTTGTAAAAAATAAAGTTTTGAATTTATTTTTCAAAAATCATTTCAGTATAATGAGAAAGATGTACTTTACTTGCATAAAAAATTTCAAATATGAATCTATAACAAATTTTGAGAAAAGGTGCATCGAAGTAATAAGGTTAGGGTTAGCGGACTTAGGGTTCCAACTCCCGTTAATAATGCCTTAAAAGTCTAAAAATTAAACTAAGCTGTCACTGAACTCTTATCTCTCTATTTATCAAAACTACAAACACTTAACAAGAAATTTTAAAGATTTATAAGATAAATTGTTCTGTGTTGAACTTCACCTTAAGGAATCTTTCCAAAAACCCTTTTACTGACGTAAGGCTAAAAATGACTTATTTAACGTAAGTTAACCCTTTTAAGTTTCCACATTTTTCTTCATTTCGCCATGGAACGACAGGTAAGCTTCGGTTATACACTTATTTTTCCTCATCTGCTTTGACGGTTAGTAATACTTCTGCCACTTGGAGGTTAAACTTTTAGTAGCGAGATAAAAGTGTGGGTCAGACAGGAAGAAATCCTTTTAACGAGGATGTTATTTAGAGTTATATGAAGGTTTAAGACTAGAAATAAGTTACAAAGTTTTTTTTATTAGAAGTCGCAGTTTCTGAAACTATATAAAGAAAAACTGCAAAAGTTAAATGAAAAAGAGGATCGCAGTTTATTTTTTCCGAGAAATCTCATTCTTCTTATAAACCATTTTTTAAGGGATAGGAAGGGACTTTCTGAGAGATAGTTGTTATTGGATTATGCGCTTATACAGGTTTTTTTATACACTTTCATTTTTGATATTTTTGAAGTTGGTATGGAATGTTGTAATCGCATTTTCATTCACTTTCTTATGTGTTAAATTTTAGAAATTTTGCACATTTATGTACTTTTAATGACAATATACTCTTTTAATATTTTCTAAACTCAATTATCAGTTAATCGGCTAATTTCATTAAATTTTTATTCCAAACCTGCCGCCTGGTAATGCATATTTGAAAAACTCATTTTAAGATCAATAATAGTTATAATATAGGATTATAAATTACAGACTGTAAAGTACATAATAATTAAAATAAAAAGACTTCTTGATTTTAGTTCACTAAAAAGAAGTTAAAAAGGAAGAAGAAAAAAAAAAATGTTTTTATTAAATTTATTTTTCTTAGTGTAAATAATTCTACGAATATGCAGAACTTTGCTTACATATTTTATAAAACATTACAAATATGCAGACGTGGGAAAATTCCTCTCTAAAACTTTTAGTTAAAATGGAAAGTGTGAATTTTAATCAGTCTTTAACAAAAAATATTGTAAAGTGATAAACGTGGAGACGACAAAATGACATAAACCAGTAAAATGTGGCAATAATTTTGTGATGTTTCCTTTTAATTATATGGAATTCTACAAAAAGGGAGAATTTCGCTTGAACAATAGTATTTGATAAAAAAATAATTCAAAATATACTTAAATTTTCAAGATTTTACTTTTAAACACCAAATTAAAATGAAGAACATAATCATTAATCAGGATTTTAATGATACTAAGGACCACTATTAGATCCAAATTTAAAAACACGACAAACAGCAGTATGTTGAAATAATTTATGTGTTAAACTTGATATTCTGTTAAAATTTGTACTCAAGGTTATGAAAATCTTGCATCGAGAGTGTAATAGTGTAAAAAACCTCATATGAAATAAATTCTGAGTATATTCCCCGTTAACTGGAATTCAGTAACGTTTAGTTGAGCTTGAATGATAAATGTGAACGAATTTGTAAATGCAGGGTGCTTCAAAAGTCGTAATAAATAATCTAGAGGGTGATGGAACACAACTGAACAAACACAAATCGCCCTACAATATATGCTCGGAACTCTATCGTTAAAGAGCCAGAGAGCGGTACATGTTGTGTCCTGAAATGACGAAAAACAAAAAAGACAGAAACAGGAAGATAAGACACGGATGAAGTCAAGAAAACAGTTTAATTAACAATTTTTAATTACACAAATCTCACGCTAATCCGCCGCATAATTCCTCCTGCATATTACATAAACATACCTCTTTTACGCTCGGAATTCCGGCAGAAATTCTCAAATGGACTCTTTTCGCAGAGATGTTGCTGTAATTGCTGAAATATCCTCGAATCTGGCAGGCGTGGTTTTGGAAAACGTTATCGGTATCATCTTCAGCGGCGTAGAGAGGGCTAGTGGCACCCGGGTCATAATATGGATTTTCGACCCTTCCCCAATCGCTATCTGTGACTTAGCTTGTGTAAACTGCTCCTGGAGCTTACTAATCTTTCTGAGCATTCACCCTAGGGGAATCCCAATTGGTAACCTTGTTTCTATCCTTTTTATTTTTTAAAATAGATCATTTTATTCTTGTATTTTTATTACTGTTTCACTGACGTGGACGTAGATGGATTTTATTGTTTTCTGGACTGGTGAGACACCACGGGGTCTGTTTTTTATGCTCTTTTGTGGGATTTTTAATGATACTTTACAAAGCTTTTTATTGCCTCCTTTTTACTGGTGTGTTGTGCTGAGCTTGAGCTTGCGCTTTGAACATTTGGATGCATACTGGTAGCTCCTCCTTTTGAGTGTTTTAAATATTTTTAATGTTGGTTCCAGATCTGGTGATAAAAATCGAACAAAATTCAATTAATTTATGGTTCTCTCCAAGTGTAATATAGATTCAGTGGCGTATTGTTTTTTTCTTGTGAGTGTGTTTTAGGTCACTTTATTTATTTTGATGTTGTCCCTTTTGTTGCAATGTTTGTAACATTCTGTGCTGTGTTTGTGATGCATTGTGTGTGCCATGTCATATTGATATTCTTGTATTGCTTTTATATTTTCCCACCTGCCTGCTCCTGGCCTTACACCCTTTCGGCTAGGCCGGACCGGTGTGGGTTTTAAATAAAAATAATAAATAAATAGTAACCTTTCGCCCTTGCTCGTATTTTGATTTAAAATATGACATAATCGCACTAGCGTTTTGTCATTATGGTAGCGAAGGCAAATGGTGTCGGAGAAATAATATTAATTTTTCACTTCACTCGTCATCAATGGCTCAGCAAGTATAAACGGCGCCCGGAGAATGGTATTATTTTCACCCCTCATCATGTTTTTCTTCAAAAAGTGACACCAAAGTAGTAATGTTTTGACTCTATAGCGCCCACTAAAATTGGTGTCCGGGCCATATATAACCATCCCCTTGCCCCCCGCTATCTACGCCACTGATAATCGTTGTCTTTTCCTTGCACGGCCATCCACTGGCCCGCACATGTAATAATACTTCATGTCCTTCTCTTGATTCGAGTATGCAGATATTCACACGCTTCATTGGTTGATTTCCAAGAACACGATGATTTGAGCTTGTCTAGTTGTGTTCTATCATCGCCTTGGTGAATGCTACAAATTTCTACGAAACACTCTGTATATGTAATTATAACTATAAAAATAAAAAATAACATTTCTAGCAAATATTTAAATAACGTAGAACAACGATGGTATATATTGTGTATTTCAAATTATATACAATATGAAACTGAAATTAAAAATTGTCTTCATCCGTAGGATTTTATGGTATTAAGATTTTTAAAATTACTTTCTAAAGTTTTTTACGTATTTTAGTGTTAATTAACGTTGGCTTGAGCGTTCATTTCTAAATACTGGGTGTTTACAAATTATCTTTCCAAATTTAGACTTTAATAACTCCGAAACTATACTAGATAAAAACAAACGTTTTTCAACATGTGACACGATAACTCATAAAGTATTATTTTCCAGTAGACATAACCTTCGGACACAGTAAGAAGGGAACCATCGTCTCGACCAACAATTCCGACTTGGCATATAAGTCATTTATGGAAACAGGTAGTGTCCTCCAGAAACAAGGGGCGGTCGCCCATTTGTTTTAGACGTCAAAGTTGAACTTGGGTATCGGACTTTGTCTCTATTAACCAGGCTACACACTAAAGCTTTATCCTGTGGCGTCCACGTTTTTCATCAAATCTTCATCACCTGGAAAGGTAAAACACTTTATGAGTTGTCTCTTCACATGCTGAAAACCGTTTGTTATTATCTAGTATAGTTTTGGAGTTCTTAAAGTCTAAAGTTGTAAAGATAATTTGTAGACATCCTGTATTGAACGCATTATGAACTTTTAATTTGTGATAAACAAAACTCGAAGATGCTATATAAAATTTAATATATATTCTTTTTACAGATCCGCACGAATAATAAGCAATTATAGCATTGTCCCTAACATATACATATATAGAAATTGAAATTTTAAAGTATTGATTATTGAAATTTACATTTTTATTTCCATACATTAATATACAAGGAAAATGATATCTAAATGCTTTTTCCACCTATACTTTCAGATTATAAATAAATAATCGCAGATTAAAAATAAAGCTCGAGCTTTATGAAGAGTAGATCAATAAATGCAAATAAATATAATATAAGGTCCCTCAAAAAGTGGGCGTTGCGTATCAACGGTGGAACTTTGCAGTTTTTTGTAAATATTTCGGAAAATATTATAGATATGCACTTGATTTTTGGGATTTTTTTGGTCTCAGACCTGCCGTCATGTTAAAATTTTACTATTTTACATTTCACTTTTTTTCACAGTCACATTTATTTATTTTAATTATTATTTTTACCACGTTTTTATTAACTCGCTTTCTTGTCTGTCTGTCTGTTCGGTACAAATCTTGCGATCGATTTTAAACTAACTTCCCGATGAGCTGGAGACTTGAAACTTTAAACATAGTTCAGAACTAGATGACAATGTATTATGAATTCGCTTTCTTGTCTGTCTATCTGTCCGTTTGTCTGTCATTTCATATTTTGCATGACGCATCCGCAATACGTTTTTCATAATATCTCGAAAACTATTAACATTACAGACTTGGTTCTTGGGTATATCGATGACCCATGGTATCATCGAAGCACCCCCATATTTTAGCCATATCTTTGCGCATGCGTAGTACGATTTCATTATATCTCGAAAACTATTAACATTACAGATTTGATTCTTGGGTATATGGATGACCCATGGGATCATCGAAGCACCCCCATATTTTAGCCATATCTTTGAGCATGCGCAGGACGTTTTTCATTATATCTCGAAAACTATTAACATTACAGACTTGGTTCTTGGGTATAAGGATGGCCCATGGGGCCATCGAAGCACCCCATATTTTAACCATATCTTTGCGCATGCGCAGTGCGTTTTTCATTATATCTCAAAGATCTCTGCGTCACATAACTTACTTTTTCAGGAAAATAACAATTTTTTATTTATGATCAGGTGAAGAGAAACTGAAATAAAGCTGAAATTTGCCACATGTCTCCGTCATAATCTCATCAAGATGTTTAAAATCGATTGCAAAATTTTACACACAGAAGACTAAAAAGCAGAAAATAATTATTTAAAAAAATAAAAATTTTAATAGACCACGTTTTTAAAACGGACTAAAAAGTATAAAATAATTTCTTCTAGCCCCATACAGATTTATAACCCCATACAGATTCAAAACGAAAAACGTGGGGCGCATGTAATAGATAATTGATGTATAAATAGTTTATTTCACTCACTAACAATTTTATTGCAATGGAAATGATATGAACTGCTGTGTGAGTTTTCTCAACGACAGCTACTCCCTACACTCCTTACTATTAAATATTGCATGCGCCCCACGTTTTTCGTTTTAAATCTGTATGGGGTTATAAATCTGTATGGGGCTAGAAGAAATTATTTTATACTTTTTAGTCCGTTTTAAAAACGTGGTCTATTAAAATTTTTATTTTTTTAAATAATTATTTTCTGCTTTTTATTTATTTATGAATTTTTTCATGACTTCATATAAAAAAATAGTTTTCTTTTAGTGAATGAAAATTTTTTTGAGAAATATATAATAATTTCCAAGATATCGTCAAAAGTTTCTAAAATATAAGTCGAAATTTTAATCAAAACTCTATAAAAAGTTTTCGGGAGGCTAATTTCATGACCTGGAGTCGATGCAGCGAAAAAAAGTGATAGGCATAATGGGAAAATTCAGAGATTGTTGTCAATTAACTATGTTAATTAACTCGGTTAATCAGTTTATTGATCTGAATAAACCTGTCCTCTTGAGCCATTAACATCGACACTAGTTTTGTGAAGACCTGACGATAAATACCAGAGTTACAGAGGTGTCCCATTTTATTTGTTGACCACTGTACATCAATGTATGAAATTTTGCTCTCATGTAAATTCCATGTGATAGATTGCATTTGCTTGCAAATGTCTTAATTACAAGTATCAACCTGACATTATTGTTCTTACATCTTCACTCTGCACATACGTCCATTTTATTCACCCAGCGTCAAAATACACCTTTGAATTTCCATACGTTTCTTGAAAAGAAAAAAAATTGCAATCATTTATCTTTTATCCACTCCCTGTAAGGATTTCCTTCAGTTGCAAACCCTTTCCAACGATTTGTTCGTTTTATCAGCCCGACGTGTTGTTTACCGCCCATTGTAAGAAACTTGAATAGAAAAGAGAGCAGGACAAAGAGAGATTAGGAGAAAGAGGGGAATAAATAAACACGACACATAAATTGGATTTGACGTGGGTAAAGAGAGGGCTAAAGACTGCAATTCAATAAAGAATGTTAAAACGACTCGAACGTGTTGAGTGAAATTCGAAATTTGCGAATGACGATAAATTAGAGGAGGAATCTGTTCTGAAAGGAAAAATCGCTCAGTTCCTTACTGGAATTAGAGAAACCATTTTTATACCCATTTTATTTTTGTTATTCTTTTTTGCATGTTAGCGAGAAATAAATGAGTTTTCTCCCTTCTCAGCAATTGAAATTTCTTGTTATTGATTGAATAAGGGTGGGAAATGCTTTACAAAGATTAGGATTTGTCAAGAGAATGAAAATATTTTAATTTTAGTGTAAAGGTATAATTGTGGCACCTACAGTTTAGCTGCAATCTTAAGTAAATTATAAACAGTTTATAGCAGGTTATTATTTATACTATTTTACTTTTTAACCGTAATGTATACATTGCTATTACTTATATATGTCTAAAAATTTATGAATAGCAAGCATGAACATCCAATAACAGTAATGAAGTCCAAACGATTAAAATATGTTATTTAAAGTAATTTTTTGAGTGCCAGCATTTTTAATTATTTGAATAATAGACAATGTTTTTGAAAAATAAAAAAAAGCTTTGTTCTGGATATGTGGAAATACATTTTTAAGAGTGAAATGCTTATTACGTAAAGCAAAGGTCTTCAGTGAAATGCAGGAATTCACATATTAACATGTGTGTACGTGTGCCTGATTTGATGATGCTGATATCAGAAACATCTGAAATAAATGTAAACAGCTGGCTACGGTGTATTACAATATTATTAAAAATCAAACATCGTCAAGATTGCTTGCGATTCACTTATTCATTACAAATGGAACAACTTACTATATATGTATAAATATATATATATAGTTAAATATTTCAATTAATCAAAACATGTGTTATATTTTAAATATATACAAATATTAATATATAAATTTAAATTAGAATAAATTACCTTATCCATAATCAAACAAATGAAATACAAAAGATAGTTCGATTAACGACTATTACACTATGAAAAAGGACAACCTAGATATGGAATTCCAACAATCAAATGCTTATCAGCCTTGGGAACTGATATGTCGCATTAATCTAGATTTGTGGCGCCAACCCTCTGCGAAAGCCAATTGTTGGAAAAACGAAAAAATAGGGGAATAAATCTACAAAATCTTTCAAGATTAGAAACGAGAAAGTTTATAACTTATAACATACCAAATCAATAGTTATAATTATTGTTAGGACTTGGGAATTATCCTAAAGACACTTCCGCATTTAAAGAGAAAATATTCTTTCTAAATTACGCTTTTAATACTATAATAAAACACTATAAAATATTAACTATAAATTAAATTTAACCTTTTATAATAATATATATTTTTTTGGAAATGTACATAATAATAAATAAATGAATATATGATTCAATGAGACATGAGAGAGAGAGAATATATGCTTTAATTGCGTTTTTCATTTTACGATTTATACTCTATCTACCACAGCGCTTTTGGAATTGCAGTTTTCAGCGCATTCATTGTATATATATATATATATATTTCCATCTGATACTATTCGCATTTTTATCTTTGTTCCGATATACTTTCAATTAGATTTTTCATATCTTTTCGAATTTGATATGAATGTTTGTTATTTTTTCTTATTTTATTTTACTGTTGCCCATTATGTTTTGCTCTCTCTATATTTTATATATATAATATAAATCTAAATATAACTTGTTATATATGATCTTACATAAACAAAGTAAACAAGACATATCATGAAGCCAATCCTATACTAAAAATTCATAATTTAAACAATACAGCCAAATCTAAAACAAAATCTAAAGAATTGAAAATACTATAGATATCATGAACAAAAATTAAATTTAAACATTTATGTCAACATGTAAAAATCTCTGTTGTTATTAAAAGTATTGAAAAAAGGCAATCCATATATATGGAGTTTTCAACAATTAATATAGCAGCTTGGCTGTGGACGAGCTTAAGCCAGGTTAAACTAATTTTGCTGTACAAGCAAAAAATAATTTTGCTGTGCCCTGTTACTATAGTTGTTGAAAAAGCAAACAGGGTAATTTACCTTAAAATGAAAGAATTTAGGAAGAAGAATTATACACTAACCCTAACTAGAAAACATAACTATATGGAAAGGACTAAAATTCAAGATAAAAATATGTAAAACAACAATATATTGCACTAAAAACAATAAATACATCTTTCAATAAAATACCCATACTTATTCATTAAACTTTAAATAATCAGTGTCTCTGCCTATCCTTACCAGGATTCAACACTTTTAATATATACCGCCACTTATCCTGACATCACATATTGCCACAACAAGATTTCCAACTATGAAACTACAAAATTGACCAAATGAAATAATTAGTTATGAAATTAAGGAATTAGTAAGAATTTTAATCAAAAATCTCAAAACCAGTTAATAAATGTAATGCACTTAGTTATCTAGAAAATATTTGAAAATTGGAAAAACTGTCTATTATAAGCAATATTTCAATTTCAAGCAAAAAATCGTGGCGCCATCTATGTAATAAATTTGAAACCAGTAAAACAAAAATCAAATTAGAAAAAAATTACACATTACATGTAAAATATGAATAAACACAAACCTATCAGCAAAGAATTAAAATATTCCATGGAATACCATTAAGAATACATTATTCTAAATGACCTAAATATTTCTTGTCTATATAAACACTTAAAAAACTATTTGGTATTCCATAAACCATTGCATAACAATAAAATTTTTTATGTTCTTTATTCTATTATCTTTGTCTGTTACTAAATTATTATTTCTAATTATATAATTTTCCACTAAATTCTTGAACACAGAAATGCTAAGATTACTATCCCAATAAGGAAATTTATTAATTTGAAAATTAAAACCATTTATTTTATCAAAGATATCTGTTACTATTTTATTATCTATAATTTTTATATCTAGATCTAGAAATTCTGCAGCTAATTCATTGTCATTAGTTTTTATAAGTTTTAAATAATCATGATAGAAATTAATATGTGGCTTAAGGTCTATTTCTTTATTGAATAATATCAAATCATCTATATAACGGAAAAATATACTGTGGCAATAATTAGTAAAGTCTTTCTCATAGTAATGTAGGTAAATATTTGCTAAACTATTACTAGCTGGACCCCTTTGAGGTAATTCTTTAATTTGATGGAAAATCTTATTATCGTAAAAGATATAGTTTTCTTTTAGAACAAGATTAATAAGATTTTTAAAATTATTAATGCTGATATCTTTTTTGAGATCAAAATCTTTATGCATATTTACTAAGGTATTAATCAAATCTTCAATCTCTATACTATTAAATAAATCTTGGATGTCATATGTATATACACTAGATATTTCTACATCTTTAATCACATTTAATATCTCTACATTATTATTTACTATAATTGTATCTTTTTGCTTATTTAAATTCTCTATCACTGTCTGTATATATTTTTGAAAGAGTTTGCCTGATTTTGTGATATAAATATTGCAGCCATTAGTAACGCTTCTAAATTTAAGAGGACTCTTGTGAAATTTTAGTGTAAGAAAGATGGGAGGATAATCTTTTTTAATATAATTAATTCCCGGTTTTTTATAGAAGGCATGAATTCAATTAGAAATTTCTCTGTCACCTAATTTTGTTTCTTTATAAATATCGCTGTTAATAATATGATCATTAAGTATTTTTTTGTAAAAATATTTGATTATTATAGCAAAATTACTGGGCACTTTGTCTATATACACTATTACAAATTCTGTTTGCAACTCTTTAATTTGTTTTTTAATATCAGGATATCTAATATAATCATTAGATTTAAAATTATAGTTAAAAAGATCAAATAAAGTTTTTTGTCTAAATTCATTAAATGCCTCTAATGGCAGACTATATTTAATTGACATGTTTAAAATAAATTTCTCAATATCTTTTTTAATTTGCTTTTTAATAATTTCATTACTATTAGCTATAGCCATACGATGTTTTGTACCTTTACTCATTAACTCTAAGTTGTTCATTTCTAACAATATTCAAAACTCCAGTAATTACATATCCATGATCTACATTTAAGAAATCATTATATTTTATACAGTTGCAATCATCACTCTTATTACTTTCTTTAATATTATTATAGTTAAAAATATTTCTGCCTAATTGTTTGTTATATTTAAATGCACGTTTAATTTTAATATTTTTATAGGGAAGCAATTAATATGTTTATCTAATATAGCAGAAAATTTACATCTGTCATACTTTTTGTTCATAAAAAGGAATGAACAGTATTCAATATCTTTCTTATTGTGAGTGTTATGAGATAAATTAAATTTTTTATATATAAATTTGAAGATATCTCGAATCAAGTCCCATCCATGCGAGTCTGTATTATTATCCAAAATTAATTCTCTACATGCTTTTATTCCTTTTTTATTTAATCCAAACATATATCGTTTAATCTTTTTTATGTTAAATTCTTTGTCAAAATTCTTACTTAGCTCCATTAAATCTTCCTTAATAATATTAAGTTCCCTATTATCTCTCTTGTGTCTAGCAATACTAGATTTACAATGTCTTTTTTCTATATTTGAAGCATCTACTTTATAAAAATAATGAGATTCATTACCTTTAAAAATTTGCAAAATGTTTTTACCAAAATACAATACATTTAGTCCATATGGATAAATAGTATTGTAGTAGTCTATAAAAATTTTTTTCCACCATAATCTATTTTTTATGAAAGGGACTATCTTAATGATACTAATATCAACATTATCAAAACCATGTGCATGAAAATGTCCAATATCTATTTTATTGTGAATATTTTTGTTGTTTTCAAATTTTTTAGTGTCTGAACGGTGTTGATTAATTCTTAAGTTAATTGTATTAGATGTCTGTCCTATATATTTGAAATTACAAATTTTACAATTCAACATATATATACAATTGTAAGTTTTACAAAAAAGAAATTCAGAACAATTATCTAATTAAGCTTTATTAATCATTAGACAAGTTTTGCATCTTTTATTATTACAACTTTTGAATTTCAGATTTTCTAAATAATCAAACTTTTCATTAGTATTCGTTTCCTGCAGATTACTTTGAACTGCTATATATATATATATATATATAATAATCACACTTAATTTTATTTTAAAAACTAATATTATATATTTTAGTCTTAATGTATTCCAAAATCACTTTTCTTAAACTCCAGTTTCGCTCTATTTCCCGCGCTGGAGGTATATTAAATCTCTCGTTTTGAGATATTTATTACTAAAAGAATATTTTAATCGTTTCCACGCGCACACAAATCACGAAATCAGCGACTTATTGTCGCCATACATTTTCCCTAAAACACTTACGTAATATACTAAAAATAGCTATTATTCCCTTCACTTTGATCAAGTGTCTATCTGTTAAATCCCTACGTGAGAAAAAGCAGGAATCTTCGGTTTTCTTCTCGGCTTCAAACTTAAACTAAGATGTACGTACATTCCGTCACTCTCCCATAATAAAATGAAATTTAGAATAACTCGGCCTGTTTTTACTTAACGACTACAATTACGAATACTTCTTATATATATATATATATATGCAGCTTTAAAAAGTTTTTTAGAGATGAGATTTATTTAAGAGTTTTTTATTTCAATGTAAATAACTTTTAGTTTTAGAATTAATAATCATTAGAAAACAATCAGTTTGATTTAGGTTTATATAATAGTTTTCAACTATTCCGTATTTGTAAAACATATTTCTAATTCAATTCCACATTTTTCTTTTCCTGTGTTGCATTTTTATCCATTATTTTCGTTCCATTCCAATTCCCGTAATGTTGGAACTTAGGATCGAAGCAATTAGTTCAAAATGACTACTGTGTTTTTTGAATTGAAAAGGAATTAATTTAAAAAGAAAGGAAAGACATTTAGAAGGAAGTTTAAATATTTATGTTATTACAAATAAAAAATATTTTTAGTTATATAGTTTTTAATTTTGTTTTTCGTATCTACTTGTGTGTTTTCCCATATCCTTTTACCCCTCATACATTATTTAGCCACGTTTAAGGGATGTATACCACAGGTTGAGAACCATTGGTATAAGTCCATATAAGATATGGCAGAAAGCGCTGCCATATCTTATATGGACTTAAGGAATTAATGCTAGTCCTCTTGAAAATATTTATTCAATTCTATTCAACAGAAGAACAATTCCGTTGAATTTATGTAGCCAAGCACAAAATTCCCTTCGACATTAACCAGCTTGCAATGTATCGTCCCCTGCATCCAGTCCGGCTTTGTCAAGATATCCTCCAGTGACCACAACATCCTCTAATCCCCTCCAGAATTGCTTCTTCCCTCCCTGCTAGACGCTTAATTTCCTGTCGCAGTCCGGCAAATCCCGGACATCTAATGCAAACCTTTTACCTCTTAAACTCCGGAGAAGGCATTTTCTCCGACAGCGAGCGTGAAGGCGCCGCCCTTAATGAATCACCTAAATTAGGCTAATTATGAAACGTCCTTTTAATTACAAACGTCAGTGAGCGCGATTCAAATGTCGTTAAATCGTCGGCTGACGTCGTTGAAACGGGGTTTTAAAGTTTTCTTAATGCGACCCTCCCACTCGCCTTTGAAGGAGAAGGCTGAAATAACTCGCGATTTGTGGTTATGAGCGCAGAATGGTAATTTAAGGCATCTTCTGCTCGAAATGGGATTATCGCCTCAATTGGAAAGCAGGCAATTTCTTTTGGAAGTTTTGGATCTTGATTGAGTGGACCTCTAATTAATGTCTTCTATGCACGGACCTTACTGACTTTTTCATGTCTTCGCTGGTAAAATATATCTGTGTAAGTTTAACCTTTCCTTAACGGGCAGTAAAAATGCTGCACCAGCAGATTTTTATTTTTCTGCCTATAGGCTAGTGTATATATTAAGGGGACCTACGACTGTTAAACCTCGAAAATTTTCGATTTCATTGAAAAGATATATATTATTTCCCTGTCTTTCTGAACAATTTAAAACAATCCGCGTTAAAAAATTCCCAGAAATATGAAAGTTATGAAGGAAAATGTATAAGCTCTTCAACGTAAACATTGAATATGGCCATATCTTTAAAACGCTATATCTCAAAATGTGTTTTTTCGGTATTGCGCGCACGATATCTCAAGAACTATTGGATATTTTTAGATACAAATTTTTACCGAATATGTATTTTGCTTTGTTCTACAAATTGAACTACATTTCTGTACATATTTCTCCAAAGAAGTTTTGTTGGGGGGAGTATATAAGTTGAAATTTTAACTATTTTTAAGATTTTTATTTCAAATTGGTATATAAAATAGAAATTAAATTTAAATGTTAATAAATTGTGGTTGAGTTTCTTAAAAAGACTGTTTGGATTACTTAAATATCCAAAATATTGTGTTTAGATAAATATTTTATCCGTAATCATGCGCGCAAGGTGACTATTTCATTTTTTCTCCAAAACTTATACCCATATTCATTACTCTCTCAAATACCTAACAATATGAAAGTTTGAAGATGTGTGCACTATAAGAGAAAGAACAGATATTTTTCTAGACAAAAAAGTGAGTTTGTGAATTGCATTGTTTTAGAGATATAGTGTATCGCATTTGGACAATTGTTCACCATTTTTTCGAGGTCTAAGAGTCGTTTGTCCCCTTATGTCACTGTTTTCTTACTGCGTCCCTACCACTCGCTTAGAAACGTAATAGAAACGCTGGAATTCCGCTGAAGGAGGAAGCTTTAAATAACTCGCGATTTGTGATTATGAACGCAAAATGACAATTTAAGGCCATTTCTGCTCGAAATAGGATTATCGCCTCAATTAAAAAGCTGGCTATTTCCTTTTTAAGTTCTGGATTTTGACTGAGTGTACCTCTAATTAATATCTATGATGCACGAACCTAAGTGGCCTTTTCAGGTGTTTGTTGGTAATAAATTTTATTGCAAGGTTAGTTTTTCCCTAACGGGCAGAAAAGACGCTGCACCAGCAGATTTTTATTTGCCTGCCTACAGGTTGGTGCATATATTATGCCACTAAGCAATTAAAAATTTCACTACCCCGAAGGAATTAATCTATATGTTTTCTAAGCACTTTCAACATATTTTCACTTTACTCTCCTTTTGCTTCATACCGTTTATGATGACAATGTTAGTCAAGACTAGAAAAGATGATACCATGAGAGGAGGATCTGTAAAGATATCTCGTATTGTAATTCAATGGCTGGAAGTGAAAGGAAAGCAATTCCATTACCTCCCAGAAAATCCTTTTTTTATAATGGTGCTTGGTGATTTCATCCATCTGTTATCGACAGGGTACCGGTTGCAGGTACGTACAGTGTGGGCAACTCATATGAAAGAACTAATATTGATATAAAATGCGGTTGCACATTTTAACTCTTTAATCCCGAGGCGACGTTTTTCTTCTAGCTCCTTTAAAACCGGGACGTTTTGTGAGGAAGCGGCATGAATTGGACTCTCCCGACCTGGGTGGTCAATTACCCCACCTCCTCACCCCTGCTATACCTTTTCCTTAAGGGCACGGAAATGGGCTGTTACTGGCAAGGATAACTGGACCCCCTACCGCGCTTATCTCCTAAGTGATCTGAGAAACGCATCCTCCCGCAAAATAAGCGACTAACGCTGTTGAGAGAAAATTTTTATATGTCCCGGGACCGCCTCGTTCGGTGTACGCACTGTTGAGAATGAAGGAGATTTTAGTAGAAAAGTTTGTCAAAGTATGTATATTCTAAAATTCAACTATAGAGGGCACTAGAACGAGAGCGTCTCCCGAAAGTATGCAAATGAAAATAATCATAAAAAATTAATATTATATAGATTATTTATTTGAAAATCGAACCATTAACTTGATGTGTAGAATAAACTATTGAAGAAAGTAGCATCTGAAATTCGTAAAAGAACAAGTGACGAATGCTGTTAGAAATTTCTTACCATAGAAATATTTAGTTGGTTGGCGTCATTAATAGATTAAATAAAGTGAACATATAGTTAGAAAGTTTTTACTGAAAAATATTGCCGTTTCTTCTTCTTTTTTCTAAAGATACACCTGTACGAAGACTCTTGTATATCTGGCGAAAGACGAACTTCTCTCTCGTATCTAAGGCTTAACCGTGATTCGCACCAGGACAAGAGGTCAGCAGATTTGATATTAGTTGATTTCTGACGATGAGATTGTTTCAAATCAAAAGGTTATGAGTCAGGTTCTTCTACCGTTTGTGTAATTGACAGAGGCTAATTGACGAAGAAACTGCATCCATCCGTCGGGGCATGCTACACTTTGCAGTTTGAAACGTTGTTACTTCCATTCCAACTGCATCTGTACAAAAGGGCTAGTGGAACGTGTTTGTTTTAACAGGAGTGTCAGAAAACATATTGCTAGACATTTTCTATGTATCTTCATTTCCGTTGTATTTCTCTATTTATGAGAGCGGCTCAGCTAACAAAGCTAGATCTGCCATGGATAATATTCTTCCAATTACTTGTTTTACACGTTAAATTCATGATATAGTAAAATAAAACAACAACTAAATAGTATTTTTATAATAACTCCCTTTCATTACAATACTTTTAGTTCAAACCTCAGTTGCATGTCAATATTCGTTCTTTTTTCTCTCATGAAATTTTAAAGCATTTTCGGAATTTTTGCCCCATGTCGTATAAACATTTATACGATTCATAAGAAATAACCATGAAAAAGGTATTGAATGTCCCATATTTGGCACTCCTAAAGCTTTTAAATAAATATGCTGCCACAACTTGATTATGCCTTTTTGTTCAATTTTCAAAATTTGCTTAATTTCTCTCTCTATTTATTGCAATCTCCAAACTTGTTTAAGATAACTCATATAAATATAATTACTTTTCATTATTAATAGGTGTGTCTTTTAATTGGTGAAAAATCTTCAACGATGTCAACCCCAGATTGTTTATCAAACAAAAATTCATTTACGTAGATAACATAAATTTTAATTTCTTAATTTTTCCCGAGCTATATAATCTGCAATATTTTTTTAGATATAAATACGTTTCAAACTTTCTTAAATAGTCTGAACAATAAAGACATTTTTATATCAGAAGCTTAATTTCTAGCATCTCAAATAGTAACTATTTCTTTTTAACATGAAATTGGTTATTATTTTAATTCCAAATTTGCTAAAACAAACAAGTTCAATGCCATATTAAAATATATTTATACAAAAACAATCTGCTCACCAAAGCCGTTGCGAACACAAATAAATAAATAAGGAAAAATAAATTAGATGAAGATTTGGCTTAGTGCCAAACGCTTTACAAACAACCTAACCTTTCAGAATGTTTTAACAGATTATCAAATGTACGATATTTTACAGAGAAACTGCTAATAAATTATTAACATTTCGAAAATTAATGTTTGTAATAAATATTTGTTACATTCCTATTTAATCATAAGAACGAAAATTCATTAAACTCAATTCATTAAAGGGCAAAAGTCATTTCATTTAAGTCGACTAAAGATATTAAAAGTAATTTTTTAACACGAACGCTGCATTCTGTACTAAAAAATAATTCCTTTTCATAATAGAGAAACACCA
>BGPR01007799.1:53457-68533 GCA_013235015.1 Araneus ventricosus | reverse complement strand
AAAAATAATAAGTTAAATTTACATTTATTAACTAAGCATCATGTTGAAAAACAGTTATCTAAATAAGAATGTCTTAATTGAATGGGGAAGTAAGAGTTCCATTCTGTGTTACAATTTAGAAAATATACTTATGTATTTAAAATATCGCCAAAATTATGTAACAAATCCAATGTAAAAAATAAAGCATGCCTAAAAAGTTATAAATGCGTCATTTTAATATAAAACTTTTACGTGAGAAGTTTCATCATCTTCCATTAATGAACATCTAAAATAATGAATTAAAATTTGAGGTAGTGTCCGAGTATAAACACGTTTAGAATTTGTTTATGCCAAAAATTACATTATATTAAATAACAAAAACGACACATATAAAAATGCACTTGAATTCGAAATTTCTAGTGTTTGTCAGTTATTGAAATACTAAGAAGAATGCAGAAAATAATAGTTATTAATCATAAACATCATTTATATAAAGCACTTTAATATCCCAAACTGAAAATTACAGCAGTTCTTGCTCTTAATTCATCAATAAGAAAAGGACATGAAAAGCAGTATCAGGCGAAAGAGCGTTGAAATTTTTTTAAGTATTTTTTAACTTGTAATGCGTGGTACGATGAATTTTCCGGGAGAACTCCTTTCCACAAAAAGTGCATTTGTAAGGCGTTTCGCCTCTGTGTGTTCTGTAATGTTGTTGAGATGTGCTTTCTGAGTGAATCATTTTCTTATACATCACACATTAACTCTGTTCGATAATGAGTGCCAAGTTGTATGGTCTCAGCAAATCCTTTTGGACATTTATCACACAATAATGGCTTCTAGCCTTTGTGTCTTCTGTATTGCTTGCCTAGATTTCCTTCCCGAGTAGTCTTTTTTTACGTAAATTACACAAAAAAGGGCTTTCGTCCCAATGTAAGCGGCAACGACTGTGAAAATCGTTTTTCTTAGTAAATTCTTTCTGTCAGAAGCAGCATTCAAATTTTCTTTTTTCGGAATCGCCCAGCAAGTCTATACTGATACCCGAAGTTCCTGCAATACAATTTCAATCTTTCATGAGACAGTGATTCTTCTTTACGTTCACAATCAAATGTACACTTCTATCACGAACCTATAAGGCCTGTTCAGATAAAAAAGAGACATCTGCAAGATCCCGTGATTCTACCACCAAGACTTCATTTATTTCCTTGATTTCTGTTGGGAAGGCAACATATTGAAAAAGTTCGATGCTTCATGAATACTTTTTGAATTCAAATGTGCCCGTTTGTTATTGCTTTTAAGAATTTCGGACAATTTTTATCATTAGTACATTAGTAAAAACATTCCATTTCTCTCATCCAGCGACTTTTTACATTTCGCACAAGATTCTACGTGGAAAGAAATATAATCTGGAATCATTCTCCATTCTCTCAACTTACTGATATAAAACCCTTTGGGGTCTTCATTTTCTTTCAGAAGCCCCATGAATATTAACATGAATTCAAACATGTAAACATGCTTGAAACTTTCTGATGAATTCAGAATATTATCAGTTTCGTTTCCTCTAGGATTCACAAAATGTAAATGAACGTTAAATAAAGAAGCAGAAAGCAAAGTATCAGAAGGATTTGTATATCGTTCTAAACCATTGTCAGAAGGGAAACTAATTTTTAAGCACAATTAAGGAAAGATAATTTTTTTTGATTCTCAAATTCACTTCAGGACACAATGAATGAACCCAAATATGTTTTAAGCACTTTATCACTTCCCCTTTACAATTTCTCCCTCACAAATGATAAAATAATATGTATTCAAGTTTTTTAATTTTTCTCTTGAATATGATACAATTCCAATGTTTGAGGACTAGTAGCGGTTATAAAATGCTTTATGAAATATTCCTGTAACTTGAGATAATAACCTCCTTGAATTAAATGGTCAAAAATAGGGAATATTCTGTCGTCTCATCTAGGCAACGTTTGGAAAACTTCAAAAATAGTTCCCTTAACTTTAATTTTTAAATATTTTCCTAAAATAATTAACGCAAATTTTATCCAAAGAAATTTCTCATCTGAGGATATAATAACATATTTTCCTATTTAATTTAAAACATCGTAAGGATTTTTGTCTTTTGTTAAAATAATCGATTGTTGATGTCTAAATCCAGACTCATGTGATGTAACTTTAACACCCTTGGGGCTTTCATTTAAAAAATATTTCATACACTGCATTTACAATTTTATAACATAATTTGCCTATTTTACGATCTAGATGTTTACAAGAATTGAAGTTACGAGAACGGGCCATTCTACCCTATCTTTGTTAGCATTAATTCATCTCTTCTTCCTTTTGTTGAGCGGTTTTATCTATTTATTTACATAAACTACCTCAACTAATGAAACACCACAGGCTTTCGTCGTTGCAGAGTCCAAAAATGAATTTGAAGGGAATACGAAAGCCACTGATTGATGCTTGGGGGAAATGATTCCATAAAATATTACGAACTAATTTACTAATAATTTACAGCTAACGAAATATGTTATTTCACACAATATTCTTCCAAAAATCTCTTTGCAATAAATTGTCCGAGATTTGAAGAATTTATCTCATGGTTTCTGTCCTAATTCTCTCTGAACAATTTTTTTATTAAAGCAACAAAGATATCAGTTGAATAAGTTTTACATCATTTTTGAAATGGAATTGTTTTTTGAAAGTTCATTATTCCAAATTTAATTTCCCAAACTTTTGTCAATTTTAATTGTTTTGAAAAACTTAACCCGAATTTTTGGCAATTCTTAAATCAGAAATTTAAAATCTTAGCAAGAAATATGCTGTAAAGCTTCAAGTATACATTTTTTCCGTTTTAACATAGACTAATGTGTTAAAAAGAATAGAATAAAATTTAAGTTTTTTCCATGCAAGAAATCTTTATAAAAACAAATCGGCGATATATAAGTGACAGTTCTGAAAAGTTTGTGAAATATAAGAATTAACTTGTGATATCCTCGTCTCTCTAGTATGTTCATTTATTTTTCTACTGAAAAGAAGAAAAATGCAATAAACTTTTAAAATTAAAGTGCTTCATAGCATTCATTCTTTTACAATACCACGATTCATTTAGATATTGAACATATTTAACACGTTCATCACCATTTCAATCAAATACCATTCATACGGCGATAAAAAACAAGTTTTATTCCTTTTATCTAATCAGATCACCCCTATTCAACTGTAGTTACGAGATATCAGAGAAGGAGTCATCTAAATAGACAGATGGCTCGAATCTCCGACACGAGTCGAGGCGGCTAACGTGTAATAAATATGGATCATCCAAGCTTAAGAAATTGCTACGAAGCTCCAGCTCAAGCTGATATCAGTTCCAGTTCACAAATGCATTTAGATCACTAATGGTGACAGTCAATAAATTAATTTCTTTGAATTCTCGCATTGATTTTCAAATATTTTGTTGTGAATCGAAGAAACTGCAGTGTTTTTAAGCATTTCTTCAAGATATTATTCGGTATTTCAAATATTATTAACAGAAAAATTGATAATCTGAATTAATTATCCTCTTTCAATGAATTACGCAAAGGGGAATAAAAAAATACACGAAGGTGTATTGTATAACATAAAACAGCTTTTATTAAAAAGATCGCAACAAGAACATATATAGCATTAAATAAAATGTTATAATATATGAAGAAAGTGAAATACATTCCAAGATTTGCCATAAAGGGTAAAAAAAAATGGTTTAAAGTTTCATAAAGTATATATATCTGGTTCGTATATCACCCATTATTTCAAAACTAATGAGTTAAATTTATGTTAACTAATTATAATATTGAAAATATTCATCTGAATAAGAATTTCGTATATGAATATAGACTCAAATTTTTCCATTCTGTAATACAATTTAAAAAAAATCGTATGCATTTAAAATATCACCAAAATGTTAAAAAAATCCGATGTAAAACAAAGCATTCCTAAAAAGTTAGAAATGTGTCAATTTGAAATAAAACACAAGAGATTTTATATCATCTCCCAGTCCTGAACAGAAAATTGTAGGGAGTGGCAAAGTATAAACATATTTAGCATGGTTTATGCAGAAAATTATGTTCTAGTAAACAGCAAAATATAAACTTGAATAGCAATTTTCTAACATTTGTCACATACTGAAGTATTAGAAAACCTTGTTGTACCTTACGCATTAATCAGAAATATCTTTGGTATGAAGTATCTGAGTATCTCCAAGCTGCAAATGACAACAATCACATTTTAATTTAATCCAAAAATTAAAAAACATAAGAGTCATTCTCATAAAAAACTGTTTCTAAATTCCTGCGATGTCAGATGAAAAAACGTCAAAATTCCCGATTTTAACTGGTTTTTTTCGTACGTGTTTTAAATTGTAATGCGTATTGCATTTACTCTTTTGAGCGACAGCTTTTCCACAAACACAGCCTTTCATCAGCACATTTTTCTAGCATTACTATTTCTTCATACATCACACGGCATTTCTAAGGTGTCCCATCCCTGTGTGACTGGTAATGATTCACCAGTTGGTATTTCCTGGCAAATCTTCTTTTACATATATCACACACAAAACTTTTCTCGCCTGTGTGTGTTCGATAATGCTGGTTCAGATTTCCTTTGAGAGTAAATCCTTTTTTGCATACATCACAAACAAAAGGCTTCTCGCCTGTGTGTATTCTGTAATGCGTGCCCAGATTTCCTTTGTGAGTAAATCCTTTTTTGCACACATCACACACAAAAGGCTTTTCGCCCGTATGTCTTCGATAATGATTGTCAAAATGACTTTTAAAATCAAATTCCTTTTCACACAAATCGCAACTAAATTTTCTTTTTTCCGGATCCCTCCGCAAGTGCATACTGATGCCGGAAGGCCCCGCAATAGCGTTTGTGTCTCCAATCGAATTGAGAAGCTCCTTGACGTTGGCAGTCGAAAGTCCACTTGTATTTCGAACTTGTGAGGAAATCTCAGGTGAAATAGGGACGTCTGTAATATCCCGTAAATCTCCAGTCAAGACTTCATCTTTTTAATCGGTTCCTTGTGGGAAAGCAACACAGTGAAGTAAACTCGATGGTTCTGAAATATTTTGTGAATTCGCATGTGCTTGTTTAGCATCGCTTTCTGGATTTGCCGAGAAACGCAGCTTCCGAATCATCGAAACATTCCAATTGCTCTTATCACGCGACGTTCTACATTTAGCACTAGATACTACGTGGAAGAAATTGGAGTCATTCTCTACTCCCTCATTTTGCTGATAAATTTTATTGGGTCTCGATTTTCTTCTAGAAGCACCGCGAATATCACCTTGAGATCTGTAAATAGGTTCAGAACTTGCAGACTTATTTCGAAAATTTGCCGTTCTGTCTTCTTTTGAATGCACAATATGTGAAGGAACATTCAGCAAGGAACCTGTAGGCAGAATATCGGAAGGATGTCCATGCCGTTCTTTGTACGAGATCTTGTTGGAAAGGCAATTAAAAGGCCTTTTTTTCTTCGAAGCATTTAGTAATGAAACTTGTCTGTTACTTAAACCGAGCCATGTACTTAATCTTTCAGACTCCTCAGTATCGTTTTGTTGAGCCTCTGGAAATGATTTCCCAAAATTGTCATTCAAATTTGCAGGAAGAGTTCCGTTTGCTTCATCAAGTCTGGTATTTCCTTTGTCATCTGGGTCTGGCAGTGAATACACGTTGTCATCGTTCTTATAAAAGAAACATGGATGCCTCTCACCGCAAGTCACTATCGTGTAGCACAACTGACACAGGTATCGATCCATTATTCTCCTCTTACGAAAACTTCAAGTTATTTAAAATATAAAATAAGTTATCGGCGGTGAGGAGAAGTCAAGGTTTGTGTTTATTCTTCGAGTGCAATGCTTTGAGGTTTGCTGCTTATCAAGTTAAAATTTCGTAACATATGATACGATTAAGGTAGATTCAATCGATAGTTATAAGTTTTGAATTCATCGCTTTAAAATATAACGTGCTAGAGCCTTCTCCCTAAGAAATCGTCACTGGAATCAGCTGATCGTCTTCTACCAAAATACCCGGAATCAAAGAATTAGTATCAGCATTCTCTTTATCTCGATTTCTGCGAAGTCTTTACAGATATCATGGAATGCAAATTACTTGAGTTAGTTTAAAATAATTAGTTTGCGAAAGCTTACATTTGAATACATTAAGTGATCAGAACCAGCGTTCATGAGCTATTATTGTACATTTTTATTTAACTCAATTTTTTTCATGCTTCCATTGAAGGAATTTTCTAATCAATTTTACAATCCTTTTCTGGGCTAATAGAAATTTGAAAAATGTGCGCTTATGTATCTTCTACGAGAGTACAATATTTCGATACTCTCATAAATTTACTATCATATAAGCGATTAATTCAATTAAATTTTGATTCCATACCAGTAGAGCCATCTCGTGGTGAAATCGAGATAAAATGTTTTCAGGATTCCGTAATGTTTGTACCATTGAACTATATATTATTTCCTTCGCTAACAACCGTCACATATATTAGACAGCCGTTTCTTACCACCTTTAGCAAATTCGGCTTTTTGGACTTCCTTGAATTTCCCTTTGAATGTGTTAACACCTTGAATCTAGGGTGATGTGGTGTCTAACATTGGAATTTGAAGAACAGCTACAAATAATTTTGGAAATCGATCAAGAACTAAAACAAGTTCATTCTGACAAAAATATGGGATTTTTCAGTTGTTTATAACTAATTTTAAAAAAAGGACATTGAAAGATGTTGCGAAAAAAGTAAAGTGGATTGCAACCGAAAATTATCTAAAGAGGCCGTAAATTATAATGTTTACAAAGTTTTTAAAAAACGTTTCTGGGTATTCCATTTTCACCAGAGCTATAAGAAATTAAAAACTTAATACCTGACTTTTGTTTTATGAAACATCATACATGGATAGATACGAAATATAGTTTAGTTTAGTTGTATTAACGTCCCGTTTTGAAAAACCACGAGGTCTATTTTGGAACGAACCTCGAGATTTTGAACCGCGGTCAGATTACGACTATATCTTATCTGGCACCCCGCTCTCCAGACTTTCACACCACATTAGCCTTCAATCTATCCTTGTGGATTCTGGTCCCTATGGGTGGGTCGGTGGACATGGGCTGTGGGCTGCGCGCCAGCGGGGGACGGTGTTTGGACACTTTGTGCGCTTTGGCGTGCAACAGACCCATACAATTGTTTCGAGACTGGTATCATTCGGCCCCAAGGCCGAGATATTACCACTAGGCCACCGCGGTCTCAGATAGGAATTATCACAAGTCCACTTGGAATATTCTTTTAAAATCTCTTTTCCAACCTGCGGACAAACTCACATTATTTATTTATCAAACTTAAAAATAAAAAGTAATACATCAAGATTTCAAGAGGAATTGCTCTTTTTTTACACAATTTTTTCCAATGGCTGTCATTGATTTTGGATAAGTCATTATTTTATTTGGCTGGCGTAGTGATATATAAATTTCGAATATTTTTTTAAAATTACTATTTGCCTCTAAATACCCAAATTTTATTGAGATACAGATAGTAGCATTCCACCCCTTTCCCGTCAAATATATAAAATATCCTGATTAGATGACGCATGTCTTTTCGGATGTTTACTGCTCTTCGAACCCGCATAAAAGAATGGAAAGAACACCTTAGATACTGAAGCGTGCCCAAATGATTTTGGCCTTTTGTTTGCTGTTTTTGCATAATTACAGATTCAAATACCAAAAATTCTATGATGTTATTCATTATTTAGATACGTCATTGTTTGCAAAGATGAAGAAGAATCCCCTAACTGAATTATCGGTCATTATGAATCCTAAGAATAAAGCTTGTAGTAAGATGAATCCCAAGATCTGTATTTAGTCCCAATAATACACAATATTTTCTCTTAAAAATAATGAAATTCACAATTTTTAGTCAAATCATGTTCTGAATTGTTAGGAAATTCTGCATTTTAAGCTACGAAGCTTGCATCTTTTCTAAATTGTTTCTCGTACCTTTACTCTATGATTCGAAGCATGCTTTCTTTAAGATTTTTACGTCATTTCTTTGAGCTAGTTACTTCGCTTGACATCCATATTAGCAGCTATTTAATCGGAACCGTATGACGTTGTCTATTCGATTCCCGGAGCTACTGATTATTAGCAGAGTTATATATATATTTGTATCTACTATGTTATTTTGGTACGGTCTGTAGGTTCTCTAAGTATTCTCTTCTAGGAGAGACATCAGTGCTATGCAAGCTGTTGCTGGTACTGTACCTATAAGATGTAGGATAAGCATGAACCCTATAAAATGGAAATATGGTAATCTGTAAATATGTTCTTAAATGTGGTCGTCCAAATAAATGTCTCTTTTAACTTGTATGATTCGTCATTTCTGAAACAATAAGAAATGTTCTATCTCATAGAAATTCCACTGCAATAAGCCAGGACGCTTTTAGCTTATTATCCAGCAGCTCTTCATAACTAGTGTTACTCAAGCTGCCTGTCTCTACTTTACGAGATTAACAAGTGATATTGGCAAACTCGCTTCCTGTGCCTAAGATGAATGATCACATCCATTTTATTGAGCACTGCAACCTCTCTAGTAATGAACAAATGTTTCTGTGGTATTAGCTGTCAATATGACAGGTGTTCCTGGCAACCGAAGGTCCAGTTCCGGGTAGAGAGGTAATTCTCAGTTTCAAGAATTTTCCTTTGATTGGTCAGATTTGTTCAAAGAATCATAATATGTTTTATTTTAGAAACAAAAAATGTGTGGCATACGCGTGCAATTTACTATTAAAAACAAAGGATCCATTGGCGAGTTTTCTGTTTTGTTTATTGTAGGGCTTCCGGTTATAATGTTATGTCAATGGGAATCTTCAAAATTTAAACACTCTGTTTGAAGATCTTAATTAATGTTTAAAGTGGAGTCTTCTAATATAATGGCTTAAAGATACCTTGAAAATGTTAAATTTCATGTTCCTATTGTTGTAGTTCTCAATGCTTACTTAAAACTAGAGCCTAATTTTGTGGAAATGTTGTCCTAATTATTCTTTATCGCTCTTTTTCGGACTTGGTGTACTCAAGAAAGAACTGATTCGAACTTCGCGCTTGATATGGAATACAACTGGATATGGATATCACTTAGGTTACTGGAAAATGGAAGTTCTTTAAAATCGAAATATGCAAATCAGAACACTCATCAATACAGTTCTCAGGCGTCTTATCAACTCTTAGTTGAATCAAAATGACACCTACCGAAACAGAACGTGTCATCTATTTAGACAGCAACAAAAATGGGACTGTCGAGGAATTAAAAAATATGGCCACATTTAACGGCAAATATATACCTAAACTTTCATTCACTTCATCATGCAAAGTGTTTTTTATTCAGTGAACACAAAAGAAAACACCTAAATAAAAGTGCTAAAAGTGCTTTGCTTCGGATAATCCAATAAAACACGTTTTCCATTCTTACCCTTTTCTGTTTCCGGGTTCAAATCTGTGAAACGTATTTGTTGGATTCAAATCTGTAAAACAAATTTGACGGATCCAAGGGGTAAATTCTGGTACCCCCAGTTGGGGGGGGGGGGGTGACTTGCTCGGTCCTAAACCCCCGAAAACCGTCACCCCCCCAACCCCAACCGGGGATACCAGAATAAACCCCCAAATCTGTTAATCATATTTGACGGGTTCAAATCTGTGAGTTTAAATCTGAGTTATGTTGCAACATAATTCAGGACACAACACACAAAAATCCTGATACAGTTATCAACCAAACAAATTAAGATTTAAACTTCGCTCGGGCACAATACATATGGTTCAATACACATTCGCGTCAACTCATCTGTGAGATTAATAGTTAAAGTTTTGCTTAGGTTTTAGGAAAAGCTTATCGAATTGAACTATTCGGTCATAAAAAGCTATATGTGCGTTTTTTTTATATATGTGTCTTATGTGCCTTTCTATATAAGCCTTTTTTGTATTTCCTTGCGATTTCAACTAACAAAATATTCAGAAATTCAGGAGGGAGTTGACGTTTGTTGTTGACATTTGTTTCCTCGCAACGGTCTTTAGCAATACCAACTTTTGTCGATGAGAGCCTGAAATAATTTGACATTTTTGAACCAAAATATTGGAGATAACGATCATATCATAGGATTAGGGTCTGGGACACAGGTATACGAACATTTAAAGTTATATAAAAAGAAATATCGTGAAAAATTTATTTGCGAAATAAAAAATACAAACATAACGGGTGCAACTCCTCTACCGGATTAGTACGTATATCAAAGATATCCTAGTGTGAGTGGTAGAAAGCCAGGAAGCTAATTTACTGAACTTTACACTACGACACACCCCTCACTCCAGAGATAAAAATCTCCGGTTTGCAGTTTGGATGGGTGTGCGTAGAAACTTTATTGAACAAAGAAAGATTACAGACAGTGTTTAAAAATGTACGGAATACATATGAGAACTATAGAAGCAATGAAAAATGAGCTGTTGCAGGTGAAAAAAACTCGTGAAGCGGAAACAATTTTAAGACAGGCCCCAAAAGTTTACTCCTTTTAAAAACTAGTAGGAGGGCTGATTAGGGTCCTTGGTATAGAACATATAGAGGGTCGGGGTCCATCAGTCGGAGGTCTTGATGAAGGAGAAAATTCTGTTTCGGAGTCGGATGAAGTGGTTGAATCCGGTTGCTGTTTGATAAGTTTCTCATTATTAGTGAGGAAAGATATCAGTTTAGCTATTTTTATTGTTCATAGTTTATATAAAAGTAAGTTTTTCCACCAAACTAGAGTATTTTCTGCACTTGGTTTGGTGAAGTTGTGTAGTGAAGAGGTTCTCCCTTTTCCCCGCATGCGCAGATATCCGAATGTTGAAGCCGGTTAGGTTAGATTAACGTCCCGTTTTGAAGCAACGCGAGGGCTATTTAGGGACGGACCTCGTAATTTTGAACTGTGGTCAGATGACGAGGACGACATCTGAACTGGCACAACCCTCTCCAAACTTCCGCGCGACACCAACGTGTTGAAGCCGGAATCTGTAGCTTGTGAAAGAACCGTGGCCTGGAGAGAAAAGGGCAGATTCTCTTTATCATGAGGCTTGGGTTCAGGAAGCTACTTTACTTTACACTACGACACACCCCTGACTCCAAAGTTAAAAATGTCCTTTTCGCAGTTTGGATGAGTGTGCATAGCAACTTTATGGAACAAAAAAAGAAGAAGAAATGGTTACATACAGTGTTTTAACATCGACGAAAAACATGTGAAGATTATAAAAACAATGAAAATTTGTGTTTACATACGAAAAGAAAGACTCGCGAAGAAAAAACAATTTTAAGACAGGTCCCAAAAGTTCTCTGCATCTTTATACTTGTAGGAGGACTGATTAGGGTCCTGGGTATTGAAACTCTAGAGAGTCTTAGTCCATAAATCTGAGGTCTTGATGAAGGACAGAAATCTGGGGCGGAGTCGGATGAACTGGTTGCGTTCGGTGGCTCTTTTATGAGGATCTCATTTTCAGTGAGGGAAGATATGAGTTTAGCTATATTTATTCATGACAGTTTATTTGAAAGTAAGCTTTTCCACCAAAGTTGAGTATTTTCTGCACTTGGTTTTGTAAAATGATGAGATAACGTCATGTGACAAAAAGATGCGTAGTGGAGAGGGTCTCCCTTTTCCCTGCATGCGCAGATATCTGAATGGTGAAGCTGGAATCTGTAGAGATAGCCGGGAAAAGGACCGTGGTCTGTAGCGAAGAGGATGGATTCTCTTGACCATGAATCTGGGGTTAGAGTGACTTTAGGAAGAATATTAAAAATTGCTCTCCCAGTGTCACCTGAATCCCAGTCTTGTTGCCATTTATTGAGAGAGAGTTTCCTAAGCATTTTTAGGGAACATTTCGGGCCTGAAGATGGAGGTTAGTCCCTTCTTTAATAGCTTGTTTGGCTAGATTCTCTGCTGCGTCGTTACAGAGGAAACCAACATGCGCCTTAATCAAGTTGAGTTGCATTCATGGGTTCTGAAGGAGGGCTTGTTGTGTTTCTTGGATCAGTGGGTTAGAACTTTCGAAGGAAGAAACTGCTCTGACTGCCGACTCGCTGTCACTCCAGATTGATGTTGATATTCCCTTTTCTCTCTAAAACCACACTTAGGCACAAAACAAAATATGGATGCTTCATCTCAATCATTGTATGCGCCCGACGGAAGGTTAAAAAATTTTTGACAGGGCTTGAATTCCATAAATGTCTGTATAACTTAGAAAGAAGCTCAAAGAATATTTGAAAATTCATAGACACACTTGCAAAAACTAATTCAAAGTACGAAATAAATTTTTCAGGTATCCTACAACAGATCGAAAATTTAATTGATCCGAACCATGACAAAGCCAACTCATACAGTGTTCTAAAAGTTTAAAATATTATGATATTAATTTCATTTAAAGGTTATTTTCCAGAGAGTTATGAAAAATTATATTAACACAAACATCCTTTGCATTTATAAAAATAAACATCTCAATTTGTTTGAGTAGGGAGGATGTGAATAGTTTGTGAAAAGGAAACTTTTCTATGACCTCGGTATTTTCCTGAACTTCCACTAGGAGTAAATATATTACATCTTTTTTTAATCTAAAAATCTTCAACGGAAAACAAACCTGAAATTTCAAAATGTATCAAACGCACACGCATTGTGTAATAGAATTTTATATATTATAAATTAAAAACCTATTCTATTTTTAAACTTTCAAACATCCGCTTTTAAAAAGAATTTTTCTACTAAAAGTCCGAAAAAATACGATAAACGCGATTCAGAATTTTGTCTGAAAGGACTTTCGAAAATGGAGGCGTTTTATAGAAAGTTCTGATTATTAAAGAAAGCAATTCAGTGAAAAAAGAACAGAGAAGCTTCTCGGTAAACATTCTCTTAATTATTTTCGAAAACCTTTTTTGGTGAAAGCTTTTGAATGAAAACATATATTTATTTCAGTCATGTAGCTGATAAATTACTGAATAATTAAGGGATTAAAGATACTCTTTATATTTTCAAAACTTGTAACTCATTTGTTTTACTCTAATATAAAAATACCCTAATATTAACAAATTTATTAAGTACAATAAGTTTATTTGTGTTATTCAAATACCAATTTTCTCGAAATATATTACTCTGAAAACAAATCGATTTAACTAGATTTTAAATAATTACTGTCAATTCAGTAAAACTTTATAACAACACCAGCAAGTTGTGTTACTTGTCTACAGTTATTTTATTATAATGCTATGAACAAGAATTCTTTCTTTGATTTTGAAATATTCTTCCAAATCGTATTAAGGAAGTTGATAAACACAAATGACTTCCAAACGAATTCAGGTAAACACCTTTCAAAAACCATTTATTTAAAATGTAGAGTTCAAAACCTCTTAAACCTTTGAGAGTAAAAAAATTAAAATATGAAAAAATACCAACGTTTTAAAATGATTGTAAACGATGCGTATTTGAGGAATATCAAAATTAGATTTCGGTATAAAAAATTATTAGATTGAAAGTCTTATTATTTATATGCTGGTTTCTGCAATTATTTATTTCTGAGTAAATTGAAATTGTTTCGAATTTAGATCAATATTATGAAGGTCGATCTATGCAAAGATAAGGACGAGTAAAATATACTATTCACATACTGAAAATTCTGAAAGGAACATATGAAGAACGAAAATGTTCATAGAAACAATCAAACAGAATTTATCAGTTAATCATATCACAGAAAATGCTAAACAAAATCGATTAAACGCAATAGGTGACTTATAATGACAACAGAAAATGAAATATATCTTTGAAAGTCACTGTTTATTCAAATAAGATTTATGATTTTCATTAGGGATCTTATAGAGTAAGCAAACAGTTTTCGATTAATTAAGGAAAAGTCAACCCAAAATAATAATTAGTCAGGGAAGTAGGTTTTCATAACGATTATAAATATAATTGTCATTACATACCTTTGACATCCCTTTCTCATAGGGCATGTTCAAAGCATAAAAATAAAAATTATGTTCAAAATATCAAAACATAAGTTCTATATAAACTATCTTCTTTTCGAAGAAGGTAAATTTCTTGTGCACATCAAATAACGTATAAGAATTAAAATAACATTAAATAAATAAATATAAATAATTGAATACTATATTTAATATTAAGGAATTTCTGGCAATAAAAATTCATAAGAATTATTGTCAGCAAAGTATAAACAATAAAAAGAGTATAGTTGCTTTCTATAAATACTGGTTTAGTAAGAAACTCTCAATATTCATCTAATTCAAAATCACTATAAAGTTAAATTTTTTATTAGTATTATTCATCACATTTGCTTAACTAAAAGCTTTGTGAAGAAATCCTCCGTTTATTCACAAAAAGTTAAAAAATTATTGTGCCATGATTTAAAATCCAAGAAACAGTAATATATATGAAAATACATATAAAAAATATGTCTGACATTTCAAGCAACTTCTAAATATCTGTTTACCTGTTTTCACAATTACCTTTAGGCGAGCAAATTACTCTGCCAGTGCTGTTTCTCATGTTTGATTAGACCACTGCCATGAAATCAATCCTTTACGAATATGGATCATTTATTTCTCTTCAGAGTGATGGGATCGGCGTTTTTAAAAGTAGTGAACTTTTTATCGCAGAAATCATACTAAAAAAGAAAACTCTAGAGTATGTTTGCTTGCGAACATGTTTATCAAGGCTACATAGAAGCGAGAATTCCATTCGACAACTTTCGAAAACAGACGGCTTCTGTTCTATGTAATTTTGAATGTGCCTATTCAGACATCTATTCAATGAGAAACCCTTCCCACAGGATATCCAATGAAATGGTCTCTCTTCAGTGTGGACTATGGAGTGTCTTAGAAGATCATCTTCCTGACGAAATTTCTTTTCACATATTTTACACAGAAATGGTCTCTCTACAATGAGAATTATGGAGTGTCTTTGAAGATCACCTTTCCGATGAAATTTCTTTTCACATGATATACACAAAAATTGTCTCTCTAATGTGGACCTGGGAGTGT
>BGPR01007799.1:0-46105 GCA_013235015.1 Araneus ventricosus | reverse complement strand
AAGTGACTTCATTACGTAGGAAGTGACATAATCTCTAGAAAGTTCATGAAACCAGTAGAAATATGTTGAAAGTTCGAGGTCCTTCTAGAGAATTCCTTTTGTCGCCAAAGTCGCCAAGATTAGCATCTCAGGGAAACGAATTTATAGCTTTGTATCAATATTCTTAGAAACAGGATGACAGATAAAAATGCGATGTCTATACTAGAAGTATAATAGTAAGTAGAATGTATGTCAAAATATCTAGAAGTCGTTATCGTAACGATAGAGATCAGTTTTGTTTCTATAAGCGTTTTCATGATACACTTATGATCACAAAGAAATGGCACCACGGTCTGGTCTAGGAAAAGGTGTAGTTCATGTGTTAGAAGACAAACTCCTCTTTTTCTTCAAACTTCCAGTAGCTAGAAGCATAATGAAACCTAAATTTTTATATATGGTTTTAGGATTTTTAAAAACTGATAATTTTTTTAATGGGAATTTTTTCATTTTGTATCATGTTAAATAAATAACAGAGATCTTATTCATATTTACTGGAGCGGGCATGGATTGACCTCCTTACTCAACAGATCTTACCCTCAGCGACTGCTTCGTGTGGGCGCATGGATGCATAATGTTTCATGAAAAAATTCTGCAACACTGCCTGAGATTGAAGATTTGAAGAGTGGAGCATGTTCCTGCATTTCTGCTGTCAGTCTGCAGAGGGTGACAGAAAATTCCATTCTGGGTATTCTCCATCTCTGTACTGAAAAAAGTGTACGTTTTGAATCCATTTTGATGTGATTGCTTGCAAAGTATTGTTTATAGTTTTTTTCGAAGACTGCGTATTACGACTGTAGCATACAGCGCTACCTGCTGACATTATTTGTAACTAATTCAAACGTCTGCATCAGATACTGCTTTCAAAACAAAAAGATTCACTGTCCGTTGCCGAGTTATTTAATTTTAAAATGGGGAGCCCTTCAGAGGTCATCCTGTATTTACCTTATCAAAAATAAATAGAAATATGCCGGGGAATATAAAAAATATACATATTACATTTGAAAGAACTTTTCATGAGCAAATGTAATTAATAATTTCAAGGAAAGTATTTTACTTCTTTAATTACGCATCCACATTTTTAAATTACTGGAACACTACAAAGAAGGCAATGCATTTTTTTTTTTTTTTATTCAGTGCATGATTCAAATTAGCTTTTAATTTTTATAATGAAGAAAAAGTTAACTTGATGGCAAAAAATGTTATTTCAGAATTTTTATGATTTGGGTTGTCAAATTTAAAATGTATGGAAGAAAATTAGTTTCCCTAAATTCAGCAGTATTCTTTGAAAAACGCGCTAAAATTATGATGGCTAAGTATTGCGACGTAGTTATCGTAACAAAAGAGACGAGTTTGTTTCAATCAGCGTTAGCATGACGTACATATGATTACCAAGAGATGGCGCTACGATCTAAGGAAAGAAGTGTAATTGATTGAATTGTAAGCGTTTTTAAAAAGACGGAAACATTTTCGGCCACTAGTCAATCCCTGGAAATGTAACCATCGATAGATTAGCTACCGATTTTCTTGACGTGTGAATAGCTATGAAGTAAGCGATATCAAATAAATATACATATATATAGATATTATCGAGTTTTAAACACTGGTAAATTTTTGAATGCGGATTTTTTTTTATATAATTGTATTCTGTTTAATGAAAAAAAACGGAGATAAAGAATGTAAACCAATAAATTATATTATCCATCGATACAATCTGAATATATTAGTTTTGATCAACTTTTAAAATGTTACAAAAATTCTAAAAACATATAAAAAATCTAAGAATTTAAAAAAAGTTTTTCAAGAATTTTACGAAGAAGAATGAATGATTTACTGGTAAATATTTTATTTTTCTAATTTATAAAACGAATCGAAATGCATTTTATAAATTGGCTTAACGAATTAATAATAAATGTAATCTTAAGATTTCATTTAATCTTGATTCTACTTTAATATCTATTCATCCACATACATTTCTACACATGTGTTGCTATGCGTTAAGCAGTGTTGATGCATCAGTATATTCAATCACTCATCCTCAAGTCTAACCTGTAAATGTATACAGTTTTACTAAAAACACTTTTTCCTCTAATATTAAGCTGACAACAGCGCCATCTGCTTTTCTCTTTTTAACATTTTCTTTAACTATTTTGCCTAAATGTCGGACTTTCTGCTGAAAATAATCAATGCACTTTCTTTCAGAACATCTCGTTTATTTGCACAGAGACCAGACAGCACTGAGTAAACACACGCAAATTCTTAAACACATAGAAGTATTAAACAGCGCCATCTAGTGCCGACATCAAAAATTGATTCACGGATATTTAACTTCTCCCGCGGATTCATCCTTCGGATGCATTACAAACTATTCTTGAACTTTTGAATTATATTTTCTTTCTATTGGATTTCTAATGTACAGTCGCGGAAAAAAAGTATCCACCCACCATTATTCCGCCGTTAATCATTGCTTCTTAAAACTAAAGATACCGTTTCAGAGCAAATAACGTATACTAATAGAGGTAACCCTAATAAATTCCATGTCTAAAAAGTTCAAGGGGTCATGTACATATTTATAATTGCTCTAACTTTAAAATTTCCAATGGAAACACACATTTTATCAACGGATTTCAAAACTGCATGAAAAGTTAGGCTCGGATAACAAATTTCATTATCCAGGCTCAATCCCAGATAGCAATTTTAGTTTGCAGCAAGCTTGCCACAAATTTGTCATGACAAGAGTGCAAGCTTGCCATGATAAGAGTGCAAGCTTGCAGCAAGTTAACGAAAGCTTCGAAGTCACCATGAAATGGACTTGCCGTGCAAACTCATTGCAAATTATAGCAAAAACAGAGTATGAAAACAACCCGGGATAGAGCTCGCGAACTACCGCTTAGTAGCCAAACGTCGATACCACTCGGCCAGCGAGCTACGAGACGAGAAGATAGATTTCTCTAATACATCGTTCGATTCGATTCGTATGCGATTTATTTTAAACTTTTTTTTTATTTTTTTAATTTTTTGAGTTCAGAATATGATTTGAAGTCAAAGAGAGAGCGATTGTCTCTAATAACTACGTTTTGCTAGTAGAATAAATTATGGAATTAGAGTTCAAATGTATTTACTTTAAAATGGGACAAAATGTATAGTTATTATTTTTCAACAAACACTGACTGTTTTTCAGATTTAATTTTGTTTATAAACGTTAAAATTTCAACATTAAGAAAAAGGCGATATAGTTTTCTTTAAAGTGCGAGTGATATATTTAGTAAAAAGATGGAAAATGTTTCAAAATTTTTTTTTTATAAAAAAGTTATTTTTTTCACAAATTATCATTGATTTATTGAATTAATAAAAAGAAGGGCGGTCTAGGAGATGCTATTAAAAATCGGATGTTTTTTTAAAACAGAGACAAAGATAATTATCTCATTATTGTGCTATTTTTGCAGGACTTGTTTTGCAAACTTGCAGCAAGTTTGATTTGCAAGGGGGTGGCGCTATTTGTCACGTAGAACTTGTAGCAAATGCGTTGCAAGCGAGGGTGGCGCTAGTTGTCACAGCGAACTTGTTACAAGTTCGTTTCAAGTTTGACGCGTCAAATTTTGCCATGACAAGGGAATATGAAGTCAAAATCAAACTTGCTGCAAACTTACGTGCTATCTGGGATAACTTTTGAAATTATAAGCAAATAAAGTTTTGAGTCTAATGCTAAAGTAAAATGTTGAATTTTTATTGATATCTCGAGAAATAACATAACTATTGACCCAGAATTTTTTTTTATGTAATAGTATGAATTATTCTCCACATTTTACATTTTAACTTTTTACTTCAAAATAATTTTGAGCACATGAAATATTTTACCAAAATCGATGTTAAAATTTTTTAAATAGTAACACCTATAAATTTTAACAGTAATCGAAGCAGATGGCCAATTGATAAGCCTATGCAAAATTTCAGCATATTCGTACGAGAAGTTTTGAAGCTACATGAAAATTTAAATTTTCGTTGTGAAACGATGCACTGAAGGGGACGTCATATATTTCTAAAACGTTTTCATTATTAAATATAATTATTTTACCACTTTATTTATAACATTTAAAAATTTAAATATTTAACAATTTGTAAATAATTTGAATTTTAAGTAATTAAAGCAGTGTACTATTACAGTATTTATTGTTTTACGCATCAAGTTTTACCGATTTTTTTTTTAGTTTCAAAATACCATTTAAAGTGAGAAAATAAAATTTAAAATGCTACTACCGACATTTAAACTCAAGCAGAGAACTTCTCTATCTAAATGTGGAGATGACCTTTTTCATATTTAGAACACAAAATTTCGAATATCTTCCGATATATTCATGGCATATTAACCAGAATTTATTTCTTGCGGTATTTTTCATGAAAAATGTCCATATACTTTGTATCCATCTATTTCAAAACTGTAGCATCTTTCTTTTCATTCGGTATTTTAATGTGTATTAGATATTAATAAATTGGTTTTTAGGGTAATTGTTGTTTGATATGAAATTTATTTGATATGATTTTCTTTAAAACATCACTGTTTTGTCATTTTCATTTCAAACGAAAAATAAAAATTTTGAAAATGTCCTAAAAAGTTCTTGCTAATGCATTGTGTTTTGTTAATAATCTCAACATATAAATACAGTTTGAAGTTACAGTAAAAATTAATCAAAATTAAAGGTAACAGATTATCAACCTTTAAACGATACTAAGTAGATCAGATATAATCAGAAAATGAAGAATTACATTTGAATGTCAAAAAATTTCATTTTCATCTATAGAATTAATTCGTGTAATTTCAAATAGTTTTAACTCTTTTTTAAAATATCTGTAATTAATGAGCGGCATTTATTTCGAAACAATGGTACAATTGGTATAGTGATTATATTTCATTAATTAATATAATCATTATACCACTTTATTTTATGAAATTTAAATTTAGTTCACCAAAAGAAAAAACAGGTAAGGAGCACTCGTTCCGCCGATGATAACTTTAAAACTGTCTCTCCTGAAAAAACGGCTAAAATTAGAAAAACTTCGGAATCCCCAGTGATCAATCTAAATAACAAATTCGAAAACATCATGGAGATTGATAACACCGAATCTGACGAAAAAGTAACTCCAACTAGTATTTTCCCGCTATTAACCTCCTCATGGACCCCAACTATAATCTTATCCTTCAAGAAATAGCCAGAAAATTCCCCAAAACCCAAAATAAACTTATCAAAGGATACAGCATTATCACAGCCGATTCAGAAGAAAATAGAAAAAACATAATGAAATACCTTAACGATAATGATAAGAAATATATCCTCTCTGAGAGACAAGAAGATAGACCCCTCAAAATAGTGATTAAAAACCTTCCAATAACCCACTGCACGGATCCAACCAAGTCCTTGAGTCAAAAAACTTTAAAATTATCTGAATCAGCCAGCTTACGAACTTTAAAACAAAAATTCTCCACCCAATTTTCTTAGTCGAAATCTCTAAAACCGAAAACTTCAAAAACATCTATAATATCAAAACAGTAAATTATTTCAATGCTAAAATCGAAACTTATCGCAAAACCAATAAAGCCA
Organism: Araneus ventricosus; assembly: GCA_013235015.1. Lineage (NCBI taxonomy): Eukaryota > Metazoa > Arthropoda > Arachnida > Araneae > Araneidae > Araneus > Araneus ventricosus. Next base: position 40,472 of record BGPR01007799.1, on the reverse strand, counting down.
CTATGTGCTTTAAATGTTCCATATTTCACCATAGTGCGAGAAATTGCATGTGCAAAGCCAGATGCATAAAATGTACCAAACATCATGAAACAAAAGATTGCACAATTATAGCTAGAATTGAATCTCCCAAATGTATAAACTGTCAGGAAACAGGTCACTTAGCCTCCTGGAGAGGCTGCCCAAAATTCTCTAAAATATCGTTCCCTAAAAATAAACTCTCCTACGCCCAAAAACTGAAATCCAACCAAATTAAATGACTTTAATTAAATCCCCCTTTCAACAAAATAATCCATCAATTGAAAACCCCAAACAGAATCTTACCGAAGCCTACGAGCTTTTTAACGCCCTTAAAATCATCAAAAACGCTATGCAAAAATTCCTCAACTTAATTGAAATCAGTCAAAAATTTATACACTGCTCAAATAAATAAGAAATATTTAATCTCCTACTCCAATTAATTAATTAAATACATTCAAAAAGTGCTCTTGCTGCAATGCCTTACAAGTTAGTTCCTGCTGCACTCCCACCTACCTTCACTCATCGTCACCTGATTGGACGCCAGCCGTCCACCGACAGTCGTACTTAAAGCGACCACGCCTCCTCCAGCTCATTCCAGCCCTTGCCAGCAGCGAAGCAACATCATGCTCTGCTCTTTACCATACGGACTCTGATCTTATCTACTTCTGAAGAACCCAAGCGTACTCTGTTCAAAGTTTTAGTCGACTGGAGGTCTCCGCTGCTTCGCAGCGGGTTGTACTCCTTACTTCTCGTCTAGTCTCTTGAAATTTCTGCCATTATCCTCCACATAGCTAAGGCTTTCCGCAAAGTATGGACTCAAGGCCTCATCCGATTTAATTGCATGTAAATACCCCAGATATATCATCGAAATTATTCATTCTTAATTAATTGATAGATACTTCACTGTAATTGTCAAGAGCACTGATTCCTCTCCCAGAAAACTTAAAGCAGGCGTACCACAGGGGGATTTTAGCCCTCATAATTTTTCTTCTGTATATGGACGACATCCCCCCAACAGAGAAATATTATAATCAGCATGTACGCTGACGATACGGCCCTACTTTCACAAAGAAAAATGCCTAGTTACTCACCCCCTCCAAAATTACCTCACTAAAGTAGAAGCCTAGCTCATTCGTTGGAAAATAAATTTAACTGTAGATAAAACGGAAGTGATCCTATTTTTTAAGCAAAAGAATGATTGGCAGAAAATTAATATTTGTGATGCTCCAGTTGATAAGAAAAATGAGGTTAAATACCTCGGAGTTGTCTTAGATAGAAACCTCACTTTCAAATCTCACACTAATCATGCCAGAGAAAAATTTAATAAAGCCCTTGGCGCCCAATATGCGCTAGTATGCAGAAACTCCAGTCTCTCCATCGACAACAAGGTGCTGATTTATTTAGCTTATCTTCGCCCAATTCCAGCTTATGCAAGCCCTATTATGGGGTTCTACCTCCAAATCAAACTTAACCCAAATCCAGGCTCTGGAAAATAAGAGCCTACGAATGATTGGTAATGCTAGATGGTATAATAGAAACGAAGAGATTAGAACTGCATCAAAAATACCCTCTCTCACCAAATTTATTCGAAAACTCTCTGATAAATTCCATGCTGACCTCTTGAAAGTACGTAATGCTTCCATTGCTAAAATCCCAATTTATGATCCAACAGACCCCTACAATAGAAAGCGGCTGATATACTCACTAAACTCCTTCCTTGATTAAATCTTTCGGTAGATTTTAATCTCGTTTGTTAACTTTAATTTGATTTAAAGAAAAATAATAAAATGATAAATCTATATATATAAAACACCCAGGCGGAAAAAGGGCGTTAATTTCTCTTTTGTCGATGCCAACGTCTGTTACCAAACAAAACCGGAGGCCTACGCCATGTTAGGCATAACTTCATAGGAATAGCCTGTTACTACATTCGTTGTGGTGTAAAATAACTTTCTCGCAAAAAATGAGTTTAAGACTTAGATTTCACAATATTTCTTACAATATAATGAAACTTTGGATGAAATTATTCAAAAGAGATAAGTTAGAAATGAAGGAGTAGGTTTATGAGAGCCAGAGAACGTTCAGGTCAAAGTTGAAAAGTCAGCGACTTGGATTTTTCTAAAAAAAAAGTTTGAATCAAAAATTTGCAAATAAATTTTATCAAACCTTTCCAGCAAAAAATTCTAAAATTCAGTAATCTTTAAAATTCCGAACTACGATATAAATGACAGTTGAAATAAGAAAAACCCCTGTTTCACTTTCCAGCCGTGGGTTGGGATAGTACAGTTGTCAAGGCAATGAGCTTGGAATTCAGTGTCCGTGGCAGACAAGTTTTTTATCCGAGTTTTTCCACTCGCCATTATTACCGTCTTCTATCACCTTAATCGATTTATTTTTAATCTTAGAAAATTAAAAACTTCCAATAAATCTTTACACATTTTTCTTACATATTCCTAAGCATTTTTTCCCCCATCCTCTTTGCCGCGTGACTAATGTTTTGGATAGTTTAAGTTTCAGATAATATTTTCTTAAAACTTATGGGAAAATAATTGCTTTACTAGATTTTATTCCTTTTTCCAAACATGGTATATTATCCGATAAATTTAAAATAACTCCTAATGTAAATGCCATCTCTCCATTTTACAAGTGTTCTAAATTAAGAAAAGAATAAAAACTGATTTTAAAAACACTGTTTCATTAGTGCACTAAAAAGTAATTTTTTATTTTAATTATTTTCTACATTTTAGTTTTTAATTTAGAATTCATTATTATAACTATAATTTTTTTAACAATTTCTTCTTAAATTCATAACCAAATGGCGCCACTGGCATAAAATAAGTTAATCAGTTAAATGAAAAAATTCTGAAATAATTAGAATAGTGTAATGTCATCAAGAAAACACGAATTTACAAGTTAACACAATGGAAAATACCTGTAAATAACATTTTATCCGTTACTACTGTACCTGCAATTAACGTTTCATGTGCCCGCGCGTGCAGTACAAAAAAATAACATTTTATTCAAACGCATAATTCCTGCAAATAACGTTCTCTTCGATCGCACAGTGCCTACAAATAACGTTTTATTCGAACGCATCGTCCCTGCAAATAAGGTAAGTGTGATATAAGGTTCATGGCCAAAAACTTTTATTCCTTCCTGATTAAGGTGAAATCATTAAAAGAAAATCAGCTTAAGAGTTTCATTTATTAATAATATTGTCTTTTTTTATGTTCATGGTGCTAAGATGTCACACCACAATCTATTTATTAATAATATCAAATATAATTTGTTTTAAGAATAAATTTTTAGTATAATTATATTTGTTTTAATTATGCAACACTTATGCATTTGTTCGTTTATGCACCTTAATAATTTTCTTTGAAAGTTTTATTTGAAGAAAAATGTCGTTTTGAGGCTAAAAAATGTTATTCTATGCTGATTTAAGTTAAAGCATCAGAATAAAAATAAAGCTGATTCATATACGAACGATTTTTATTTGACTGTTTTATTCGAAAACACGACCGACCACGGCTAGGGGTCTTTTCTAGAAGGCTGATTCATTGCAGACGCAAGTGTTACAAGAGAAGGCTTGATGCATTACTTTGATGGCAACGAATGTGCGTATGTGCAATGTACGTACCGAGAGCCCTTCCGAAATAAATACCTGGCAGAATTCACCCCTTTATACGTCTTTCATTCGGAAGACATAAAGTTTTTTCATACGTTCATAGGTGCAAGTTAGGTACATTCACCTCACCTGTCAATGTGAATGTAGCTTTCCCCGTGAAACAAACCCTGGCCGTAAAATCAATCTCCACTGCGAGTTTTCTCTAGATATTGAACGTTACATTGACTCCCATATTTTCCTATGACAAAATGACTCATCACTGTATGTCCGACCTCCCTTTAAAGTTTATCTAGATTTTGTGCCATTACAAAAAGGACAAAATAAATACCAAAGATAATTCATTGATAAAATATTTTATTTATTTTGACTACTCCGATGCGAACTTTAATTTGCCTGATTGTATTCCGAATTTATCATATGGCTATAGAAACCAATAATTTTCTATTTAAAAATAGTTTTATCAAATACGAGTAATTTACAAAATTTTTAAATCCGATTTCGAATTTTCAAGTATTATCAGGTTTGTTATTTTGTAGTAGATTGTAATTTTATTAAATATCTTATCATCTAGTTAGTTTTGAAAATTGAAAATGGCACAGTTGACCCAGAAATAAACCATCAAACAGCATTATTAATTTCGTGGCTCTACTGTCCACCGTTTAGGAATTCTTGTGACAGACAGACACATATGTTTGGAACTTTATAATATACATGCTGTCATATTATATTCAACTAATTTCTCTGCGTTTTTTTGGGAAGGTTTTTCTTTAATTTGACTTTTAGTTGCACAGATACTAAATAGAGAAAGTTTAAAATATAATTATTTCAATCTTTGCTTTTACTATTATTTTAAATTTCACTATTTCTTTTAGTGTTTAGCTTATCATGCGTGAAAGATTCCAAGTATCTGGAAGGAAATATTATATAAGAAATAGTCTTGTCTGTTATATACCAAACTTTTATTTATAGCAAAGAAGCTTTTTCAGATGAGAAAAATTATCGATTTCCATTGTTTTGTAAATTAAAATGCTTGTTCAATAAAATCGTGTGATTTCATATTGAGTAATTTGCATTTATTATAACATTTACTGCTAAACCAAACAAAGGTGTTTAATTTGGTTTAAACTTTGAAAAATGTTTCAATGAAATAATCAACTTTGAAAATGATTTTGCTCTCTGGAACTTATATTCCTTCAATTAATTTTAATTTCATCATTTTGAATAAGTGTGAATCTGAAGTAATCCATTGCTGAAAATTAGGAAATGTTGAGAGATATAGCATAAGATTAACTTTATCAAAAACAATTAGTAATATACGAAGGAATTTTAAAAAATAAACTTTTCATGACAAAGAGTAAATTTAATTTAATAATTTCAAAAAAATATCCTACTCCTTATTTTTGTTATCCATATATTAAAACTAGTTGATATACCCGCCATTGCTCGGGATAAAAATATTTTCAACTATATATTATAATATTTTAAACTTAATAAAACACTTTTTCTTAGCAGCGTCTCTCGATTTTCGTTCGACCACTCCCGTGTTATCTGACCCCCTCGGCCAGCAGTTCCCTATCTTTTATTTTTGCCTCCGGCCTTTAAACCATCTAGCAGGAATCTAACAATCCTTGATAGGCCATTTTTTCATCCTCGCCGTTGCTACGGGGACAACAAATGCTCCTTCACGTCGTGGATTTTATAACAATTATTCGAAGTACCATTCTCTTCTTCTTTGTGTCTGGGTGCCTGATCGAAAAAACGCCGAATATTGTTCCTTCCATTTCTGCTTAGGTTCTGTCCTTTCGGTAATAACCGGACTCAATAACCTTTGAATGAACTTACACGCTTATTGGAATCATTTAAAATTTTGCAAAAGTTAAATGAAGCAATGAGTAAATAACTAACGTCATTGGATTACTGTTAAACAAATTGAAAGATGTACATGCTACGAAATAAAAGCGGAAGCAAAAATTCTGCCTTTCTCTAAATAAAAACATAAAATCTTGGAATACTAATATTACAGTTTTCTTTGAGTGCCAGCACAACATGAGCTTCTATTCATTCCGAGTACAAAATCTTGGAATGTATAAATATTCGAGGAAAGCATTATTTTTATCATAACTTTAATGGTAGTAAAAACATGGGAATGGAGGAGTATAATTATGTTACTAGAAAGCATTTTCACAGATTGTGTTTGAAATGAATTTCTAAATGTTTAATGAAATTGGGGGAAAAAGAACGAATTCCATTTGAATTTAGATCTGCAGTAAGAGAATTTTCTGCTGTTTAAGATGGTATACAAATCTTCTTCGTGCAATACATATATCAGAAAGTTTTGGCAAAAAACTGAAAAACAAACGCCGAAAATTGACTTAATTTTTGTTATTTAAGTAAATATTTTAAGAAGTAATAATTTTTGAAAATTGAAAAAAAAAAATTTGATCTAGAAAATTAAACAAATCATTTCACAGAAAGAGTAATTAATCCAATTGCACAGTAATTGGAATACTATACAGTATATTCTACGACATAATACAGGAAATGCAAAATTTACCTTGGAAATAAAAATGTCCAAAGGAAACAATATTTTCTTATAATAACTTTTACAGTGGCAAATGCACGTGAATGAAAGATTTGATAAACAGTAAAATGGCTTGAATTTAATTTTATAAGAATAGAAAGTATTGACAGAAATTGCGTTAAAACTAAATTTTTAAACGTTAGTTACAATTAGAGAAAAAAATTTACCGCAATGGAATTGGTATCATTAAAAAGCTATATATATACAGGGTGTTCATTAATTATTGTCGGGGTTTCCGTACCTCATAACTTTCGAATAAAAAATATTACGCAAAAACCGATTACGTATTCGTAAATTACAACTCAAAGAATTTTACGTGGCAACAATGCGATCTTAGCGCATTTGCAGTCTGGGTAATTATGACGTCATAAATAAAAATGGCGACCGTGCAAGAAAAAGCAATGTGTGTATTGTGGTTTTTCGAAACTAAATCAGTCATAACTACTCAACGTCGCTTCAGGACCACGTACAAGAAAGATCCTCCTTCGGATAATTCTATCAGACGCTGGTTAACACAATTTCAGGAAACTGGTAGCGTTCTACACCGAAAGGGAGCGAGAAGACCGAGCACTTCGCAGGAAAATGTTGTTCGCATCCAAGAAACGTTTACTCGCAGTCCACGTAAATCAACGAGGCGAGATTGTCAAGAACATTGTGTACAAGACCTCTGTGCCCTCCCTTGATGAACTGAAGCGCAGAATTGTTACTGCGATCCAAAATGTTACCCCACAAATGCTGGAGAACACTTGGAGGGAAATCGAATTTCGTCTCGATGTGTTACGAGCCACGAAGGGCAGCCATGTGCAAATTCATTAATCTTTTTAATATCATTAATAAAATTCTTTTAGTTGTAATTTACGAATACATGTAACGGTTTTGCGTAATTTTTTATTCGAAAGTTATGAGGGGTACGGAAACCCCAAAGCAATTGTGAACACCTGTGTATATATATATATATATTTATGTATATATATATATATATTAACTCTATATATATATATATATAATAGGGTGGCCCTTATTTTTCAACTTTGTTTTTTTTTATGTCTCACCCTCTCATTGTTTTCTAATTGGCCTAAAACTAATGACAGAAAAAAATCGGGTCATTCCCGTAACTCTAAGTGGTGGCCCAGAGGGTGTGAATGCCGCCATTTCTATAAAAATTACAGTTTTTCCACAAATTTAACAGAAAAAATGAAATAAGATTTTATGCACTTTAATAAACTAAATAATTTCAAATATACACTAAAACATAGTTTTAAATAACCCTTTAGCACGTAGAATTCACGATAGGGATTCGGCAAGGGGATCGGCAGTTCTGGTCGTCGGGAACACGTGTAGCCATCGCATCTATTCAGTATAGCGTAGTCTTCCAAATGAAGAGGTGGCACGTGGTTTGTTATAAATGGCGCTAAAGGGTAAACTTCACAATCTTGTATATCTGATTGAATTAGAAACAAATCAAATATTAGGAAGCAAAATACCTTCTAATAAACAAGTAATGCAAGTGCTATTTTATAATATGAGATGAGTAAAATTAAGTCTCCGTGAAAGTACTCGTTTAGCAATTTCTGAAACTGCAAATTTTTGCCAAAAAGCACGAATACGATTAAGAGAATCCCAACACTGCATTGTTAAACTGGAAGCCCTATATAATGAATGGAGAATGCTTCAAAAACATTCTAAAAGAAACAGAGAAACTCAGGAGCAAAAGAAACAAAATTTTAAAGAAAAACTAGAGGACCTATTTGATATTGCTCACTCTAATGCCTTAAAAATTATTACAATAAAAGAAGACAGACGATTTCTCATCTCCCAGAGGCAGAAAAGAAGAATTGGTGTTTTAGGGTTGCATTGATGAAAGAACTGCTGAAAAGGAGAAAACAGTTCTAAAACGTCTTAGTGCAGAAGAATAGCGACTAAAAAAAATTAAAGAGGATACAAAAATCAGTGGAACAATGGAGGACATGGACTTGGACATAGAAGAGTCGTGTAAGTAAAAACCATTTGTAAGTAACTAAAAATAAGTTGTTTCGTTTCAGCTAAACAAGAAAATTATTTTTATGTATATTTTTGATTTTTTTTTTACTAGGAAAATAGTTAACTAGAAAATTATTTCTTTATTTAATGTCATTGTTTGGCAAATTGGTATTATATTATTAATTTTTTAATGATTTTATGTTAACTATAAGCTAGTCTGTACTCTGTAATTCTGGAACGTAACTATTAGCATGTAAGATTTATAATTCAGTACTATCATACACAGAGTAGTATTCATATTTTGGCACATGGAATCATTAAATATCTAATATATGTAAGCAGCTAGAGATGCAGAGGGGTTGCCTAAACAATGTTTTTTTCTGCCTTGACCGCACTCTTCCTACCAGTTTTCCTATAGATCAATGAAATCTAGAGGGGAGTCATGCCCTCCTCTACTCAAGTCTGTGTCCATACATAACTTATTTATTATGATGCATTTCACCAAGCCAGGTGGATGACGAAATCTATTTATTGCTTGAAAATATTTATTTTTTGAAATGGATTTCATTTGGCTCGGCAAGAATTGCAAGGAACAAGGGATATCTGTATATTTATTGTAAAAATATACATAAAAGCTTGGTACAATGGTCCATTAGCCTGCAAAGCACCATCCCAGGATTTCATGTTTTTAAATGTTCTTTACTTTTACAAGGAAATAAATGAAAAAATTTCCCAAGAAACAAAAATAATGTGAACATTTGTGGTATCTTACTGAAGAAATAGTGGTTTTAGCATTTCTTGATGATACAATTCCTGTCGAAAAATGAGTAAAGATGGCCAAAGCATTTAAAGAAAAAGAATAAACTAATTGTGACTCCAAGCGTCTCCATGTTGATTTAAAGGAAATGACCGAATTTACACACAAACAACTACATAACTTTGTATCAAAAAGAAAGTCAAATTTTTTAAGCGGTTTAAAATATCGTCCGATTTTATTGCTTGTGATCCTGCGAACTGGAATTCTCTTCATGATTATAAGCATGACCTTACAGTATTCAGAAACCTTACAGTTGTCAATGATATCGCAGAAAGACGTGTGAAGCTTATGGAAGAATACAACAATATCATTATACACGATGAGGAGCAAAAGCAATACTTATTGCAAGTCGTAAAAGACTATCGGAGCCTTTTTCCATCTTGCTCAAAGCATTCATTATAAAAAATTATTGAACCTTTTACTATTAAAATTTAATGTTATAAAAACTTGTTTCTGTGGTTAAGCAGTTCTAGGCATTATTTTAGTTATTTTTACTCCTAAATATTTGTTTTAACTTAAAACATAATTAATAAGTGTTATTGCGAAAATTTAAGAATTTAACTAATTTATTTCAATTTTCACCCCCCTTGGGGCACGTGTTATTATTAAGTAAAGTTCTCACAATTTTTACCAGTTACTTACTATATATATATAACTTTTTAAGATGTTATAAAAATAATTTTCCTGCAGTAAATATTTTAGACGTTATTGGCGAAAAACGTCTACTAATTAGGCCTTAAACGGCGTAATTTTCGCTATTTTATCAAGTTTCCGGAGAACTAATTATCTCTGAAAGTCGAAAATAACACAGTTCGCCTAGAAATGCACCCCAGAATGTCGTGTGCAAATTTCATGTTGCTACCGCTCACTGTTTAAGATTGGTTCTTGTGACTGACAGACACATGCATTTTCTGTTTTATATTATGGACCAGTTGATATACCCGGCGTTGCTCGTGATAAAAATATTTTTAAGTCCAAGTACATATAATACTTTCAACTCTATAAAAGAATTTTTCGCAGCAGCATCTTTTGTTGATTTTCGTTAATCCACTGCCTTGCTCGCTGACACTCTCGACCAACAATTAAACATCCCTTTTCTCTTTCTCTCCAAAGTTTCAACCATCTGGCAAGAAGCTAGTAGTCTTTCGTACTCCATTGTCTCCTCCACATCATTGCTAGGGCGACAACAGAAGCTCTTTCATATCTTGGATTTTAAAGCCATTATTCAGACTACAATTCTCTTCTCATTAGCGTTTGTGTCACTGACCGGAAAAAACCACATTGTGTTTTTTTTTCTCCCTGAGCCCTCTCCCTCCGGTAGGAAGAGGGCTCCATAATCTTGAAGAATTTCACGCATTCATTATGATCATTTAAAATTAAATGAAACATCTCGTAGAGAGAGTAATTAACATCATTGGATTGTGGTGCAAACATATTGAAAGTGATATATGCTACGAAAAAAAAGTGAAAATAAAAATTCTGCTTAATAATTGTGCTGGTTTTTTCTCGCAGTTTCGCAGGCCCCACCATCTGAAAATCTAATACATTAGGGCTTAAGTGGAAACGAAAACTGGACCTGATAATCAAAATGCATAAACCAGTGTGAGGAAGATCAAATTTAGGAATAAATTAAATCAATAAAAAGTTACAAACTACATAATTACAAAAATATTTTTTAAAAAATTTAAAAGATTATAATAGGAGATTAGAAAGTGAAAAATTATCTAAGGCAGAAAAAGGTTAAAGAGAGGAATGCACAACAGTGCGGGGGTAAACTCAGAGTGAGATAGTCATTCTTGGTCTCTTAAGATTCTGTTTATCATTGTGATCATAAACAGGAATTTTGGCTATTTCGGGGCTATTGATATCAGACAGTTTTCCAGAGAAATTTTTAGCAAGTTTTTGAATGAACTGCTGAAGGGAGGGGACATTTAATGCATTTCGTATATCAATATTTCGATGGTATCACCTGGCGTTTGCAATCATTCTTAGGGTTTTGTTTTCAAGCACCTGAATGCTTCATAAGTTACTTTTGGCAGTGCAGGTCCGAATGGGACTCGTGTAAGTGAGAATTGGTCTGAGATACGCTAAATAGATCAGTACCTTGTTGTTGAGATTTTGACTAGAGTTCCTACAGATTAAAGAGTATTGGGCGCGGAATGCTTTACTATATTTTTCCTTGATCAGGCTAGTATGGTCTCGGAAGTTCAGTTGCTTATCCAGAACAAACCCCAAATATTTCACTTCTTTTTTCCATTCGATTGGAGTGCCACTTTTGGCCAGTCGTCATTCTTTTTGTTAAAGAGAATTCCTCTGTCTTGTCAACATTGAGCTTAATTTTCCATCTCACAAGCCAGGCTTCTAGATTTTTAAGGTAGTTTTGAAGGGTACAATAGCTTTGTCAGGGGGGACCTTGCGAGAGTATGGCCGTATCATCGGCGTAAACGCTGAGCATAATATTCCTGACCTGTGGGATGTCATTCATGAACAATACAAAAATCATAGGGCCAGAATTCCCCCTTGGGGTACGCCAGCCTGAAGTTTTCTTGGTGTAGAATCTGAGTTTTTAACAAGAACAGTGAAGTGCCTATTCGTAAGATATGATTGTATTATCTCAATAATGTATTGAGGAAATTTGTAAGCAATTAATTTGTGAATCAGACCCTCGATCCACACTTTATCGAAGGCTTTTGCAATATCTAAGAATATGGCAGCAGTAGCCAGATTGGAATTCTTCCCTTCATTAATATGCTCTACAACTCTAAGGAGCTGATGGGTCGTGGAAAGTTGTTGGGTAAACCCAAATTGCTGAGGCAGGGGAAGCCTGAGTTTTGTGGCATGTGTTAGATACCTATTTAGGATCAATTTCTCTCATAGCTTACTGAGAGTTGGTAACAACGAAATTGGTCGGTAACTAACAGGGTGAGTCGGATCCTTTCCGGCTTCAAAATTGGCAGAACTCTAGCCGTTTTCCAGCAATTAGGAAAGTGATTGAAAAGAAGCCGACTATTGCTATGAAAAAAATTCTGCTTTCTGTTAATATTGAAAGAAAACGATGTTTTTTATCATAACTTTCACAGTGGAAAAAATACGGGAATGAAGGATTTGTTAAAATGATAAATTGGTTAGAAATTAATTACAATAATAGAAAACACTGTTATAAATTGTACATGGAATAAATTTGAAATTTTTATTAAATGAAGGAAAAGAACGCATGACATTTAAGATGGAATCATTAAAAAGACAATTTTCTGCTCTTTAAGATGGTATGTAAATCATCTACGTGCAATATATTTTTCTGAAGGTATTGGCGAAAACTGAGGTAAAACGTCGAAAATTGGCTTAATTTTCATTATTTATTAAATATCTTAGGAAGTAATTGTTTTGAAAGTTTAAAAATGTACATTCAATACAGGAACAGACCCCAGAATGGCATGTGCAAATTTCATGCCGAAACTATTCACCGTTTAGGCACGACAGATGACCGTTAAAACACGTTTTTTCCCCTCCCTTTGTCCTCTTCCTACGGTAGGAACCGGACGAAATAACCTTCAAGGCTAAACACGCACTCATTAGGATCATTTTAAAATTTGCGAAAATGAAACAAAGCATCGAGGGAATAATTCGCTAACTTCATTGGATCACTTTGTAACCGTATTAAAAGGTGTAAATGCTACGACAAACGGAAACCGGAAGTAAAATGTCTCCTCTGTTCTTCATGTGCGAAGAAAACAATATTTTCTTATATTAACTTTAACACTGGCAGAAGCTCGCGCGCGAAACAGTAAATTGGCTTAAATTTAATTCTATAAGAATAAAAAGTATTGTTGGAAATTGCGTTGAAAATATATTTTTAAATGTTAATAACAATCAGAGAAAAATCTTTGCCGCAATGAAATTAATATCATTAAAAAGATAATTCTCTGGTCTTGAATATGGTTTAAAAATAACTATGGTGCGATAAATATTTCAGAAGTTATTGGCAAAAAAATTTCTAATTCTTAGGCTTAACAGCGGCTAATTTTCGTTTTTTAATTAAATATCTTAAAATATTATCAATTCTGAAAGTTTAAAATAGCACAGTTGACCTAGAAATGTACCCCACAATGTCGTGTGCAAATTTCATGTCGCTACCGTTCAGGAGGAGTTCTGACAGACATACACATGTATTTTCTGTTTTATATTTTAGATTACTAGGACAATCGAAAGGTAAAGATGTTATTTATTTTTGTTATAAATTATACGTATTTACAATTAATTTCCATATCGAAAAAAAAATCAATATAGTAGAAAAGAATTATTTCAGAATTTTATATGGTTTTGGCTGTAAAGTTAAAAATACATCAAAGCAGACTCTCTTTTTCTTTACTAAATTTAAGAATATTTTAGATACGAAATAAAAATATACAGAACTAATAAGCACGAGTACCGAATACAACAAAGTATTGCGTGGCTGTCATCATAGCAACAAAAGTCGGCTTCTCTTCAACCGGCGTGACCATGACACGTAATCACAAGATGGAGCCCCTGTAGGGAAAGAAGGTAACTAGAGCATTTATGAGATTTAATGTCTTTACTTTCCCAGAGGTAAATCACCGACAGAAGATTGAACTGCCGACGTCTTTAAAGTCTTCACGGACTAATTTCTGAAACTTCAAGAGTCAGGAATTTTTATATAAAATATTATTTTATAGAAATAGTGGCACTTCTTTTTATGTAGGGCTATCCGTTTATTTTATACAAAAGTTCTATAATACGAATAACGGTACATTCTGTTTAAATAACGGTTGAATGTAAACGTATAAGATTATTCATTTTATGAACCTAAAATGGAGAACGTACTCCAAAAATCATTGCAAGAGGCATTTCTAGAATTGATTGAAATTAATGAAAATTTTCTCGGCTGTATACTCTCTTTAAAGTGTAAATCACACTATTTCACTATTATCTATAGTTAAGGATGATCCTTAAAATTGTTTGAAGTTTTTTTTGCATAAATAACTATTTAACAAGTTTTTATCGCGCCGATTTAAATTCCTGTACTAAATTCAGCTAAAAGCGGGACCTTAGTCGCCCTGAAAGGTTTTTTTTTTTCTTTCAACGCATCGCTAAAGATTCCATTAATGTTCCTCTAATTCATTTCCACTCATTCTGAGTAGAAGTGCCTTGGCACTAAGACTCAAGGTAATCCAATTCAAGTCTGCAAAAAACACTTTTTACATTTTAGGGTGCTTTAAATCCGATGGATAAAGACGTCTTACGTAATCATATTTAATCATTAGCGTCATTTTTCACCAGTAGCAAATGAAATGCTTTGCAGCTAGAGGGCGCTTGGTTACGAAGCTACAAAATTTTGTGAAATTCATGCAATGGAAGTTATGATGTAAAAGTCAATAAAAAAAACAAATACCGTTTCTGTTTCAAAGGAAAGAATTTCGGCCGTAATTTTACTTAAAAGAAAATAAAGAATTTTTGCTACATATTTGCAATAAATTTTTCCTGGACGAGGTAAAGAAAAAGAAACTTATATTACTACTACTTACTGAGCAGTAAATATTACTACATAAAATAACAAAACCTATAGATTCGGAAGGTTTCCAATATCTGAAAAAAAAACTCTCCCGTAGGTCACAATATCCTAGAGAAAAATACTTGACCGAGTTGGGAAGGGAGAAGTCAAAGTTTCATTTGCGATTACGAATAGCTATCGCAGCGCCGACAGTGAGGAGCAGTGAAGTTCAACATTCATATATCGGATTTTTCTGGACGAGGTGCTTAATAGATGCGATTGTGAATCGTTTAGTTAGATGTTTGGAAAGTATGGATGAGTATTAATTAAATGCATTAGTATTAAATATTTTTTAAATAATATACTTTTAGTTCTTATTATATTTTATAATAAGTTCTACTACCCATAGGGGGGGAGAAAATTTGGGGACCAGGGGTACCAGGACCCCTGATGTGCATGCTGTGCTGCCCCGTCGGGGAAAATTTTTGTGCGGGGTATTCAACTAAGTTGATAAATAAAGATCTGATGAAAATTGAAGATTTGAGACCAATTTCATCACATTCGTCCCCTCGTACAGCAGGTGGTGCACCCCCTGTCGGGGAGACCGGGGCCCCCCCCCCCCGTCGGGTAAACTATAACGCCACTCCTGACTACCCACCCTATTAGATAAAAAGTTTTTTGACCAGCTTCCAAAAAAGTTTTGAATCCTGGGGTTTTTTCATATTAACTGTTTAGAGCACTTTTAATTACTTTTGCTGATTTGATATTTGTAGATATTATCTTTTTTCAATTAGTAGGTTAAACTTTTGAGAGCTTGACGTTAAAATCTCTTTGCTCATAGTTGATGAAATCAAGTTAACCGGGGACAAGATAGACGAATCTAGGGGTGGTGCCAGTTTGGGGTCAGGGCTCCTCTGTTTGGACAAATTATTGTACCTCGTTCGTAAAACAGGTTATTCAAATACTACCTCCCTCCCAAAATAATAACAGCAAGTGAATATTTAAACAGGAATTATTGGCGAATGCAGCTGTAGGTTATGTTGTAGTGCAAAATTGGGAAGCCTTCAATCAAAATCAATGTTATATGATAAAGTATATATATATATATATATATCCTTTTTTACACATCTTTCAATTTTTAGGTTAAATTAATTATTACGAATTATAACTATTATTCTAACTTCAACCACTGATCGAAATCAATTGTTTTATTTCAGTTGAATATCAACCCATTGTAAAAGTAAGGTGATAAAAAAAGAGTTTTCAAGCAATGATCGAGTTGCGATTGATCAGTTCATTAAGATCAGGCATATAGAGAAAGCAAAGCTTCGCAGGCAAGGGATACTGCATGCAAGTTTAAAATGCACTAACGAAATTATTGAAAAATCTAGAAACTATCTGAACACTCAAAATAAAAATTAGGAATAATATTTTTAATTTATTGTTTAATTTAATCTTGTTTTTTGAAAATAAATGTTGCGCTCTGTATTTATTTTATTTCACTGCTGTTATTACGGGACATATTAAATTCATCAACTGCTACTATTACTATGGGGTAGAGGAAATAGTATATAAATAATAATCTGGCAAAAATTTGAGGGAATCAACATTACGCCCCTCCCCTTGTACAACAGATCGTACCCTCTGTCGGAGAGACCCTGCACCACCACCCCATCTGGCGGACTGTAACGCCACACCTGGACGAATCAAGACTGTTACACATTATCATGCTACGTGTTTCTTACTAGAGGTTCGAGAGGTTCTGTCATAGAAACAAATCCTTCTAGATTTTGGTACAAAAGACGGTTGAAATCTGGAAGTTGGTGCACACTCTTAAAACGCTGTCAAATCGCCAAAGCAAGACGTTGACCGCAGTATATCATTGGAGCCAAGACGCCAAAGCTATATGCAGGTATTACCTGTATTAGCTTTGCCGATTTGGCACCATTTTAAGAGTGTGTATCAACTTCTAGATTTCAACACAAAAGACCATCGTCTTTTAGACAAACTGCTCAAAATTTAATCAAATGTCTTCCATTAAATCAAATTTTAAACTTCACTATCAGTTTTAGAGTTTAGCTTCATGTTTGAAGGAATCTAAACATCTGTAGGAAAATATGAAGGATAAAAAGGAAGAAATTGGAATATTTTTGCTTGATATAAACAGTTTTATTTATTGCACATTAAACTTTTTTAGCTGTAAATATTCATGCATTTTCTATGGGTTTTTTTTTATCAATTATTATGCTTTTTCAATAAAATCATGTGACATTATTTTGAGTATTTGGAATTTATTATAACATTTTTTGCTGCCAGACCAAATTCAGAATAATCATTAACATAATAAATTATGCTGCTCTATAGAATTGACATCCTATCAACTAATTTAACTTTTCTTTCTCTTGAATTAAAAGGAAAGTAAGTTAATTTATTATTGAAGTCTAAAAAAATTATAAAATGACAGTATGCTATTAAATTTATTAAACAAAAATCATATATTGAGCAATTAAAAAAAAACTATATCATGTGAAAGAGCATTTTATGAAAAAGTATAAATGTAAACTTAAAAGTTCATTCTACTTCTTAAATTATCCTTCTTTGTATTTAAATTAAAATTCATAAACGTAACTTTTTAAAATGATGCCCCAAATTTACTTTTAATTTCTGTATTGAAGCAAAAAAGTTAGTCAGAAAAATATTATTTTAGAATTATATGGTTTGTAAAGTAAAATTCACAAAGCATGAAATGAAATTATTTTTCCTAAAATTTAATAATATTCATTTAAAGTGATATAAAAATAAAATACTTAAATATTGCTTAGATTGTTGTCATTACTTTAGAGATTGGTGTCGTTCCGCCAGTGTCACAGTTTTGTTTGTCATAGTGTCTTATATCACACGGAGATGGCGCCACGTCTCCTGAGAATGCGATGTGACATAAACTGCAAATTGCACTAACGACATAAAAGATTTTGCTCTGGTTAGTGATGGGTCGTTCACTCCTTAACGAATCCGACGATCCGGATCTTCACAAGAAACGACAGGGCTCGAGTCCGACCAAAAGAAACGAATCCGCTGAAAGGAACGAAAACGTTCCTCGTTCAGGACTCGGACTCCCAGTACGGATCCGGATTCCGCGTTCGGATTCGGCCTCGGACTCCCTGTACGGAACAGGATTCCCCTTTCCGATACGGAATCCTCGTTCAAGAGTGAACGTTGGGTGGGAGAGAGAAGGAGATAGAGAAAGAATGCTGTTCTTGCAGGCGGAAGGCGTCTTGTCTTTGAGATCACCATGTTTTATTGCAGCAGATAAGTTTCTTCGAGGTTCGCGGGCAGAGGATGCTAAGACTCGGTTGATTTGAATGAAAACAGTCATTTACGCTGTGCATACAGATCGATTTCTGATGTTTTTTATAGTAGAATAGTTGGTTTGATCAATGATTCTAACTTTTTAATTTTTTTCTTGATTCCAATTGGGATAAAGAATTTTTCCGATGTTCCTTTGAATTCAATGATTTTTAATGAGCATGTTCCATTCGTGAATTAACTAATAAATATCATTGCTTGGTTTGTGACCAAAAGGATCATACATTTCAAATATCTTTTCTTTCATATTGGCTCAAAACCCAGTGACTACTTAAATTTGCAGGAATTAACAAAAAAATCGAATTTATGGATATCCTCATTCGTCAATCCAAGGGAAATTCAGAATATCTTTTCTATGGAAGATTTAAAGTTGAATGCAGTGACTTTATACGTTTTGAATTGGTTAGTTAGCTTTGAAAGGAAAGCATCAATGACTCCATCGTAAAACCATCTTTTCTTAAAATAAGGGGACTGAGATTGTAGAAACTTCTCTTCTTCAATTGTTATGAATTATATCGAGCGATTTCAGCATGTAAATGGAGAGATCTATGTAGTTTATTTTGATCAAGGTTTGACAAGGATCTGTTTTAATTACGTTCAGTTTAGAGAAAACGTTACCATTTTTGACTGGATTATTAATATCAGTATCACTTATGCCTTGTTCAAAATTCGTTGCTTCTTGTTGGTTGGAAAATTCCCTCTTTTTGGATATTTCGGAGCAATTTTGCAATCTTTTCTCGCAATCTTTTCTTTGTTCTTCTTTTGAGAGGTTCTAAAAAATCGGATTTGGGTTTTCATTTTTTATTTGGTGGTACCGAACTATGAGACATTGGAGACAATCTATTCAAACAATTTTTGATGTTTGCAGCACCCCGACATCCTTCTAATAAAAATTTCAGCGATCATACAATATTATTGAGCATTAATTCTTGGACATCGGAATTATGAATCAACTCAGTTAATTCAGAACAAAGATTTTTGCATTAAATTATCTGTTATTGTTCAGATTTTGTGCTTCTTTTTGTATTTGTTTCTGATTTATCTTCATTAGGTTTTGATTCTTCTATTGCAAAGGCATCTGCCAAAGGTAATTAAGATCCAGTAAACCTACAATGTGAGCGCAAATTTCACTAGTTAATGAAGAGCGCATCGGACACACAACCACATATTTTGTTCGGGATAGATGTGAATAACAGGCTAATTTTATTGCAGCAACAATAATTATTGCGGCTCCGAAGGGGATTAAAATTTTTAGGTGAATAACAATCCTTCATGGCTCTTATTTTAAGTTTCAAACCCTTTAATATAGTGTAACCCCTTTAATCTTTTTATTTAGTTTAGGGGGTATTACGGGCAGGGCTATCTTATCCAACGGGCTAACTGGACTGTAACCCAGAGGCGCCAGTGATCCAAAGGCGCCTGTAAATTTACTACACTGATTTTACTTAGTATTTTAATTTTGAACCAAAGAAATTATTTAATTTTAAATATGAGAGATATCAGAGAACACGCGACTTCTTTCTCTCTCTCTCTTTTAAACTTGAATTATTTTAATTGGTAGGTATTTTCTTTAGGCCACAGACGTTGACTCTGATGGGGCGCTAATTTTCTCTAGCCCAAGGCGCTGAAATTAATTAAGACAGCCCTGATCATGGGAGTTGTTCTATGAAATTCCTCTTCATGCATTGCTCTTTAATGATGCATATAATGTAGTCGTCCATTTTCATTACTTATTAAAAATGGGGACTGTATTTGCAATTTTGGCCAGAAGTCTGGCCAGAATAACTTTTTGGTAGACTTCACCGAGATTACTTAACAGGCTAATTGGTCGGTAGTTCCCTGGGAGTTTGAGATTTTTGACCTGGCTTCGAGAACATCGGTACATAGGCAATTTTCCAACTAGGAGGGAAATATTGATATTGGAGGAACTTGTTGAACACTTTAATAATGAACGTGATGACATTAATCGGTAACAGTCGGAGAACTTTGTTGGGAATACCATCGGGACCGGTGGCTTTCTTTGGATTAATTTTCTTGAGATAAGAGGAGACTTCCTGGGGGGAGGTGAGATGAATATCTGAGTACCGTCTGGGATTTTTTATGTACTGCCAAACGGCTTTGCGGACTACTGTTATTTGTCTATTGTCATAAGGCTCTGGGTTTGTTTGGAAGGAGTTTCCCAGTGAATATTTGAAGGCATTGGCATTTCCATGGGGAGTGTATTTTTCACCATCTGTATCGAGGGTGGGTGGGATTTGGATATGCTTTTTGAAAATTTTCTATTTGCTTCGGAAATTGAATTGTCCTCTTGGTTAAGTCCCGTAAGCCATTCAAGCCAGGATTCCTGGTCAAAATCTCTGATGTAACTTTTAATTTCGTTGGTCAGCTTGCTCTCGGCTCTTCTGTACCTTTGGGTCGTAGGTTACATGCCATCTTTTCCTGGGATTATTTCTAAGGGTGATTTTTCTTGTGCATGGTTCTTGGAGGGAGTTTTCTATGATTACCATTAATAAGTTTGAAGTTGGAAGAGAGAGTTGATCGCAGTGAGGACTGCACTGTTGATTTTTTAAATGGACCTATGTCTTTGATGGAGTTTATGTCGAGGTTTCCTGGGAGTGAGTTGCTGATTAAATAAAAATGGCCCAAATGGTGGTTTTAATAGTTTTGCTGATTGCTGGGAGGTTTGCATATATATCGATTTCAGAAGAAAATGGGTTATGATCACTATGTAATTCAATTAATGAGTTTAGCGTCGCCTGATGAAAAGTTCTTTAAAATCCCAAAATCTAGTTTGCTTGGATTGTTTGAAGGGAAGTGAGTTGGTTCAGTAGGTGCGATTTAAATGAGATTACTATTGCATATATAGTCATGAATTATTGTATCATCTTGCATTTCTGCAGCCGGCACTGCAATAAATTTGCTGCTTGAATTGAAAATATTGTCAAGTTCAGAGGTGGAGATGTTTCCGTGGGGAGGTCTATAAATACTTGAGACAGTTATTTGAGGACTGCTTGGCAAGTTGATAGAGATTATTGTATTTCCAAAGGTGGACAAGGCTATTGCCATAGGGTGGTGGTCGATGGAGTTTCTGATCAAGAGAATCCCCTCCTCTATGGGTGAGCCTGCATCTGTACTATGGGTTGTATAATTTGGAATTTTGAGTTTATCCCCTGGATTAAGGTGAGTTTCTTGGATGTCCAGTCCAAAATGAAATATTTGAGTTGATTGATTTTAGATTTAATACCAGCAGCATTTCAGCTGATAACATGGAGAGTTTTGTTTCTTGGGCTATTGAATATTAACAGTTGGATTTTTCATCTGGTAGAAATTTGCCATTTGGCTTAAGAAAGAATTCATCATCGTTGACATCATTTGTTTGAAAAAAAGCTTCCTGACTTGGAAGCTTTGAAGTGGATGCAAACTGCGCAGGTATGGGAATGCGCTGGATATAAAGAAGTTGCATTTGGTTCAACAGTAGAAATAGGAGGGAATTTTATTTTAGCTGAGATGGCACGATCTGACCAGGCATTTTCTGGAGCCGCTGGGAATAGTTTCCTATTGAGGGGGTTCTTTGGGCATTCGGTGAAATTTGCAGTATGGGCGCCATTGCAATGGAGACAGTTTGGTTGCATATCCCTTGGTTTGGGGCAATGTTTGGATTTATGTGGCCCTGCACACTTCATGCATCTGGGGTTTCTAGAGCACATGGTAAAAAAATCCTGGCAATTATAACATTTACAAGGAGTTTGTTTTTTCTTCAGTGATTAAATTAACTCGCATGTAGCCGATTTTGAGTCTAGATAATATATTTCCTTAGACATGGGGTTTTTTGGGAGGGTCACTAGGAACCGGAATGGTGTTAAAGTTTGTCCGACAGGGGTGTACGACCTGCTGCACGGGGGGGGTGGGACGAGTATAAGGAAATTAGTCTCAAATTTTCACCAGATTATTATTTATCAACTACAGTTGAATACCCAGTACAAATATTTTCCCCGACGGGATACAAATTTTTTCCCCGATGGGGGGCACCGTATCCACGGTCCCCCTCTCTGGCACCACCTCCTGCTAGGGACAGCTGGAGATTGGTGTTAGTCTGTCTGTGCCTTAGAGAATGGCAGAGGATAAGCGTAAAACCTTAATGCCGGAGTTAGGCCATGATTTTATTCGTATCGTAATCAGAGGGAAGGGCTTGAATCCCAATTTTGATTTGTTTTTCATAGTTGAGTTCTTTTATATGTAATTTATATCCATCTGAGGTAATTTTTTCTTGAATGGCTCTGTGAGCATCACTTATAGGAAAGGCGAGTCCATGTCCTTGCCTCAATGAGGAGCCATACATATTGTCGAAGCTGCATCAGCAACCAGGAAAAAAGTCCAGAAAAAAATTTAAATTATGATTAATAATAAATTTTTAGGTGGTAAACTTGCGATTGTATAACTTGTACTTATAAAAATAAATCAAACTGAGACTATAAACTAAAGAATTCAATTAAATAATTATTACTGTTTCAAAAGAAGTCATAGACACAGTCTATATTTTGGCAAGAAAAAGTCACTAAGTTCACAAAAATCCACTTTGACGGACTAGTGCAGCCAATTAGAACTTTAAATTAATTATTTCATGATATAAACCAGTTATCTAAACATCAGTAAACCTACTGTAGGAGTTAGAAGTCTGTAAAATATTTGTAGCTATTTTTCATAACAACTTAAAAGTTTAAATTAGTTATATCTCGAAATTACGTTTTTGAACTTTACCTGAACTTTTGACTTCTGCCTGAACGACGACGATATGAACTTTGTAGCTCTTTCACTTTAAAACAAGTAAATTTCAGTTAAAGTACTAATCTAAGGTACTAAACCAGAAGTTAACAATATTTATGTGAACTTTTATCAACTTAAGGCTACACAGTACTCTAAAAATGACAAAAATATCGATTTTTTTTTTTTTTTTTACATTTTTTGATGGCCAGAACGGTTAGGAAAGACTCCAAATTTTAGATCTGATATCCAAATAGTTTTAAAGATATTTGAAGTTTTCTGAGTGTTGTCAGTCTCAAAATTTGACAGATGAGGGGGCGTGTTTAGTTACGTTTTCATTTTTGAAGCATTTTCCCATTCTTAAAATTCATTAAATAAAAATATTTTGTGAATCAATCAATTCCTTACGTGAAATGGTTATTATAACTTCAACGTTGACTACTCAAATTGTTTCTGTTTATACTTTGAGTTCTTTTAATGTTCTCATTACTACCCAACTGATATTCATAAAAGGGACATTCATGTTCTTATTCATAAAGGGACATTCATGTAAATTCATTTAATCCACTGTTTTCAAGACCAGTATTAATTTTTACACAAAGTTTTTTTATTTAGATACTTTGCAGTATAATATTATTTTTTATTCATTTTTCTGTTGAGAAAACGCCACTACTGAAAAGCACTCGAGTTGCTAAGAGACATAATGCTTTGAAGAGCTGGAAGACCAATTACGTAATATTTCAAATAAAAAAAAATATATTCCATCATATTGAGTTAAAATAGTGTTTTACTGCATTTTATATGTTGAGAAATAACATATTAAAAATTAGTGCTCTAGAAGCATTATTAGTTTTTGTTTTATGCCTCTACAAACTTTAAATGCATTTTTATCAGACTTTCATTTTTGGCGATGCAAGTGTTTTTTATTCCCTAAGACTTTTTTTTCTGTTCAAAATGGAGTTTTGAAATTTGATTCAGATCTTTTCATATATATGTACTATAAAAATTAGCATGGGTTTAGGTCTGAGAGTTTTAGTTATTTTTTAAAAAAAAGCCAAAATTGATATTTTTAGAATTTTCATGTTTTTTACAAAAATAATTATTAAAAATTTTAAAAAAGAGTCAAATCATCAAACCCATGCTAACTTTTGTTTCCGATAATCCAAGAAATATAAAACACTTGAAATAACTAAAAAATGTTAAAAATTAAGTATTTTATAATAGTAAAAATAACTTTAAAAATTCCAATTTTTTAAATTTTAAAATAATAGTCCTTGATAAAAAGATTTTTTTTTTAAATCAGAATCTATTTATTTATATAATATAAAAAAATTCATTAATTTATTTTATTACTACACTCTCCAAAAAATTTTTTTGAAAAAGGTTACTGTGTAGCCTTAGATATAAATGAAAGTTGCTTATTTGTAATTCATATCGCACTGGAATGCTCAGAAGGAAATAAAACAAATTGGAAAATCTGCTTTCAATTAAATGTCAGAGAGTCCAACAGTGGCCCAGTGGATAGTATTCATAAATCTATCTTTCTAAAGCTACAACTTCCCACTTTGAATTCATTTTAATAATAAGAAGCATATGATAGTACAGCTATTTTATAAAATTTCTCAGTCTGAATTCAAGAGTGCAATAAAAGTCATTTCAATGCAAAATCTTTATTTAAAAAATGGCTCCATATCTTTTTAAAAGATATTAGATAATCTTTTCGTATGGCATGGGCTGTTGGCTCCCAAGTATAGGTTTTAAAAATATCCTGCCAAGAGATTTAATCAAATCACTATTTGCATTTCAAATTTTTTTTATAAGAATATGCATTTTTTACAGCAAATTTTTTGTAAGCATCTAGATGTTTTAAAATAGCAACATAATCATAAAAAAAAGAAATATTAATCAGTAATTTTCCAAAATTGAATTAATTTTGCTATCGCAAAGTGATTAGAAACCTTGATATTCATTAACCCAAAAAATCTGAATAACTATTTTGTATTCCAATAATTTTTCTAAGAACTCAGTGTTTGAAAATATTCCTATAGTCACCTAAAAATTCAAAAGTTCTTTCTATTTTTATAAAATATCAAGTTGGAATCCATATAATATACATTACATAAGAAAAATTTAAGAACAGAAACAAACGGTAAATATTCTAAAACATAATTGGAGTTGTTAATTTGTGGATATTACCGCAATTTAGTGCATTCTTGAAATTTCTTCGATTAGTTTTAAAGAAATGAAACAATCACATTTGGGTCTTCTATAGCAAAATAAATTCTATGTAAATTTGATACATCCAAAAAAGCCAATAATTATATTAATATTTCAAAAAATTAAAAAAGTTGCTCAAGAGGGAAAAAATATAAATCAATGTACATACAATATGAAAAGTACCTACCTAAGATACATGTGCATAACTTATTAAATCAAGGCCATTCAAGAAGATCTGTCAAAACTGTGATGTAACACAAGTAACTGCTATCGCAGATTAATAGATCATCTTGTTTGCCAAAGCTGCTGAGCTGTATTTTCATCTGTCTCCATCTGCTCTCTTCAAAGAATTCTCCCAGTTTCTTTTCCATATTAAAAAATATTAAATATGGATATATACATCCATTTTTACAGCAAACATGAGGTATTTACGAAATGCAGATATCAACTCGTAAAAGGAAACTGATAAAATTATATGATAATAGAAACAGCTCTGAAACCTAAATGCATAGTTCAAAACATAATAGCTCAAATTTTAATGACAACAAAAGACTTTTGAATAAAATCATTGCAATATGAGGTAACTTGTACGTTTGATATATGCTACTATTTTTGAATTGAAAAGAATTATATATAAAGAAGAAGAAATTTGTTAAAAATTATTGAAGGCAAAATTAAAGAAATATTGCTCTTTATGTTACACAGTATTATGCACACACAAAAAAAATTTAATGCAATGAAAAGTCCCTAAACACTGTTAAGATGATAACCAGAGCATAAAAATCTAACTATAATAAAATATTTTTTGAAGAAAGCCATCAAATGTAAACTAAATAATATGCATGGCACTTTTTTAAACAAGGGAGAATATTACACAATAAAAAACAAATCTGTTTAAAAAGATTGAAGATGAAAAGAAAAACAAAGCTATAAATTCTGATCTTTAGGTCACATAATCTAATGCAAAAATAAAATTATATTCACCGAAAAAGTACATAAGCAATATAAAGATTTATGTAAAATCAGGACACGGTTCATATTAAGCTGGAGTTGTAGCTATTTCAAACTCATTTTTTTACATATTTGATTAATCAAATATAGTTGGTGTATGTTACTGATTCAAAAATATCTTTTTTGTACTTTATGAAAATTAAGCATTCTTCTTATCTGTCTTATTTAACATCTAAGCGAAACCTTCCATCAAAGAGTTTAAAAAAATTTACCTTCAGAGAAAAAAAACTTGAATTGGATGGCTATGAGTTTTAGTGCCTAAGACACTTTTACTCAGAATGAGTGCTAAGAGATAAGTAAGATTCAAGAGATTTATATACTCAACTTTCATATTTATTTTTATGGTTAATAATAAAAAAAGTTACTCTGACTTTTTAAAAAATAAATCCTTAACAGTTTTATGATGAAAGAAAATCTAATGACAGTGTAAAATCACATAATATATAAAAATACTTTTTTATAAATTATTAATGAGTAAAGTATGCCTAATATGCTATTACAATCAAGACCTTTCAAAAATAATAGAGAGTTTTGAAGCATATATTTAACATTAAATAAAGCAAAGATGATAACAATTGTTTCAACACATGTGGCATAAAAAAAATTTACAAAAAGCATTCCATGTTTGAAGCATTCTGGATACTGATTTATTTCAAAAACTTATGCCAAATGTATATGGAAAAGATTTCATATGTGGGTGCATGGTGTAGTATGAAAAATCAATTGATTTTATATAAAAATTCATTTATTTCAATGATATACAAAGTATTGAGATTACAGTTGCACAATGATATTT
This sequence comes from Araneus ventricosus, assembly GCA_013235015.1. Classification (NCBI taxonomy): domain Eukaryota; kingdom Metazoa; phylum Arthropoda; class Arachnida; order Araneae; family Araneidae; genus Araneus; species Araneus ventricosus. The sequence goes on along the minus strand of BGPR01007799.1, from coordinate 13,788 downwards.
GCTCTAATAGTTCTTCAGCAAAAGGCAAACATGCATGTTTATGTTGTGCAGTTGATTTTAAAATGTACAATATGTGCATTACAAAAGATCTGGTCCATTATATAAAAAATAAAAATGTATGTTCTTTGCACATACCATACCTCATAACAGAGAAGTACAACCTTTTCAATCTTATCTATTAGCGCCTCCTATGTCTTTATTAAACCCAAGCATACACAATGGTTTTATATTTTCAAAATCACTATTTTCTTTTCAACTCTGTATAAAGTCAGCAATTTAAGATTTTGTGTTCAGTTCATGAATGCATTTTTTATGTTTCCATTTCAATTTAAAGAAAACATAACTGGATAAGGATTTTTCAAATGATCAAAGCATCAGACTTGTCATTTAGCAATTAGAAGAAACAGGTAAATGACCAATGTATAAACTCAGGCGAAAAAACAGCACAGTATTTAAAGCTAAAACAGAACAAATTAATATGTTTGGCACGCTTGCAATTAGTCGGTTTTGTGTTTAAAGAGAGCAAAAACCGTGAACCAACCTACAGAAATACATTACCCCATGTGCCTACGGAAACATAAACAACAACAATCGACAAGCCCAGGTCAACCTCCTGGTGATTGGTTCATGAACACACGTAATCACGTGTTCACGTTAACCAATCACCGCTTGGTTGATCTCTAGGGAATGGAATATCCTATAACCAGCACATCTTCATAAATGTAACTGTTGAAATTAGTCTTTCTTAGAAAGTCAATGTAAATTAAGCTACCAAAGATATATTGTTGTGCAAGGATTTGGCGAAAAAATTTTGTTATTATAAACCCTTCCGTGAGAGCCTGGGACAAAGTTTGAAAATATTATGGAACAAAACTCTTTTCTTCAAAAGACTCAAAGGGATGATCATCTTTCTGATGTAGCACTCATAATATTAATATACCCAGAGTTGTTTTTGATTAATTCAAAATTTTGCATAAGTGTAATGATAAGACAACCAAACAATTTAGATAACAGCAGTGGCGTAACTAGGGTGGGGCTTTTGCCCTGGGCGCAATTGCTAGGGGACGCAAAATTAAGGAATCAATTGGTTGTATTTAATATAAAAGTAGGATTTTTGAAGATCTTAGTTCCAAGATTCTTAAAACTTGAAATGATTTCAACAAACTGTGGGAAAATCTTAAAGATACGGTCATTTTTACAATCCGGAAACCTCAAGCTGTGACAAAATAAGAAGTAATATTATATTTCAGACATTTGCTGAGCGAAACCCTTACCGCGAATTTAAAAGCTCGTTTAGAGCTCCCACCCTACCGAGACACAAATTACTATCTGTGTGGTGGGAGATAAGGGAAGATGGTTAGGGATGATTATCTCCGCAGTGTTTCTGGCGGTTTCTTCTGACCTGTTGGTTCCTATGGTTTCTCACGGTATGCATGATTCACACTGGATATCAGTTTCTTCGGAAATTGGAGATAAATGGTTAGCAAAGGTGGCATTCCTATTTTCAATCAGCAAAGAGTGAAGAACGAAAAATATACCTAAAATTTTTGCATAGAGTAAGAACATCCCATTAACTTTAAAGAACGTAAGTTCACTATCTTTACATTGTTTTCAGTACTGAATATTTGCATAATTTATATGATGAAAATGCTATAGTGTTTATTTTAAATTTTTATTTCGAAAACCCAGATGAAGTTGTTCTGCCAAACAAAAAAAAAATCCCAAAAAATGAGAGAGAGAGAGAGAGAGAAAAGACCGCATAAAGTTTTGCAATTGCTGGTAAAAATTTAACAGATCTTGGAAACAGATCTCAAATTAACCCTGGGAAAAAATATGTTTTTATTAATTTTCTTTAAAATAGCAAGGAAGAAAGAATTTACATTCAAAATGCTAAAGAATTAAATATGCAGTATATCTCAAATGTTCTGCTACGTTAACAGCAGGTTTTTTTCCCAATAAAATGATTTTCAAATAAAGAAAAAATGCCTTTCCCATGTATTTTTCTTTTGTATATTGCGAAAAAGTAGTTTTGAAGATTATTATCCTGATCGTGATAATAATTAATTCTAAGAAATGACATCGTCATGCCCAAGCCAGAAGTTCTTTTGGATATGATGTCGATAATGCATATATTTCATTTATTTTGTGAAAATTATTCTAAATTTAAATTTTAGACTGATTACTTCAATTTTAGTGTTTTTGACTCGATAAAATCTGGAATGATGTCTTTGTCCATGAAACTTTAGGCATTTAGAAGATTAATCTCACCAGTTGTGTTCCAGCAAGTAGGTTTATAACTTTTCTGTCAGATTCCCCCTGCCCTCCGTTTCTTTTCAAAAATACATTAAATCCGAAAAAATTGAAATTATTATACTATTACTAGTGATTTAGTATCAAATTTTTCAGAAATAATGTATCTTTTTTATGTACATAAATAATGTATCTTTTTTATGTACATAAATAATGTATCTTTTTTATGTACATAAATAATGTATCTTTTTTATCTATATAAATAATGTCTACTAAAATAATAAGGAAATACAATGTTTCACGTCATAGACTACACGTCAAAGACACGTCATAAATTAATAACGTTATAATTTTGATTAATGTTTGAATCAGCATTTTTTCCCTGAAATAGCATATCCCCTAATTTCATGCAATGAATTTTATCTTTTTCATAACGTGCTAGATAAAGCATTATTAAACTTTATTAGTTGTAAATTTTGATTCATAAATTTAAAGATATGTATGAAATTATATGATTAATTATTTTGTGAATATATGTATTAGTTACTAAGATTTTTGTATGCTTTTATCTGTGCAGACAAAAGAATTACTTCAATGTTTAGAGTTTTTATATACTGACTATGGGGAAAAAAGTAATTTAAATATTTTTTTATTATTATTCGTATGTGTGTGGGTTTTTTTTTCAATAGATTAAGAGATTTGTTCACATTTTATCTTATTTTTCAAATACAAGATAAATGGAATGCACTTTTTATTAATAAATTTCTAATATATCGAAGTTTCTTACAAAAAAACTTTGAATTTCTTATTTAATCTATATTTAAGGGTTAAGGTTAAAATGCATCAAATTTTCTGTGAAACTTCAGCGAAATTGTGTTTTAAAAAATCTGTAATGTGTAAATCCTATCAACACAAAAATGTTTTCTATGTTATTCTTTCAGTTTATTTCCACTTTTAATCTTTGCACTCGAAGGCATAAAGTTTCCGAAAAGAAAATGACTGCATCATACTCTTATTCTCCCATCGTTGCACTTGAATTCCATTTTCCAGCCCATTCCCCTCATTTGCCTGACAGGTTTTAGCACGTTTCCCATCTGATTTACCATTGGTGAAGTCTATGTTCCTCTAAATCTCTTAGCACTCATTCTGAGTAAAAGTGTCTTAGGCACTAAAACTCATAGCCATCCAATTCAAGAGGATCGCATTTCAAAAGAAAAAAGGGGGGCGCAGTTTCGGTATTTGCCCCAGGCGCCATTTCATGTAGGTACGCCACTGGATAACAATCATTAATTTAATAGCGCTTCAACTGTGAAGTCTGTTCGAGTAAATTCAGTATATGTCTCAGGACGTAGCCCATTTTTTTTTTTTAAATTCTGATCTGTGGCCTGTAGCCACTTTCAGATCTAATTAATGTCACGCTGGAGGCTTTATCATGAGTTCTGACGAAGCTTTAGAACAATACATGGGAAATGTTGTAAAAGCACACAGTGCCCCGAAATATAGAGCTTATGTCAGACGATGTTCGTACATCAGAATCCCTATGTACATACAAGTTTGTCAAATATTCCATGGCGAATATTCCAGATACAATTCACAGCAGGAAACGCTTCAGATCCAAGGAACTATAAAAAAAAGTGAAAAAAGGGCTCGGTTATGCTTGCTAAAATCTGTATATACTTTTGAGATCTCTATGTAGCCTTTTAAAGAGTCACTAAATGCATCAATATTTTTGTATCAGTTACTGAAAAGGATATACAAAAAATCAAATTAAATTGGTTATGGCGTGGGAATCAACATGGCTTCATTCAAAACGGCGAAAATTAATATCATTTATTACCTTAGGCGACGCTACGATCGCTTAGCGATCTCGTGAAAGCAACTCTCTGTCAGTATAATGCACAGAGAATAAGTACCAGAGGTTTCCTTCGGAGTTTCGTAAACGATTGTAGTGCCATCTAAGCTCGGCGACACTGAGAGAACTATAAACTTAAATTTCTTCATGGCATTTTAGTCTTTCTTCTTACCAAATGATGCGTGGAAATCTGATTTATGGGAAAACTCAGACACATTACGGGCATTGCATCTGGACTTACACAAACTTTTCGCGATGCTTCTGATCAGAACTGTCTTTGGATTTTGACTGCCTATATACTAATATCGAGTGAAGCTTTCGTAAATAAAATTTTCTACACACTGTCTAATGTGATTTCTCAAAAAAAAAAAATCCAGGACACACCTGGGTAAAATCATAAATTTCAGCAAAAAAATATTTTTATAAAAACCATTCAGTTTTCTTCATAAATAGTCTTTTAAATTCTCGATAAAATTATTATTATAAATTCGTGATTTTGTATAATAATTTATCAATTTTCGTAACATTTCCGAGACATGATTGAAATCCGAAACATTTAGGTTTTACAATTGTAATGAAATAACGTTACTTGTTTCTTGGAATCCGTTATTTCCTCTCCGTATTTTCCCTCAAACATCAAAAATGAAACTAAAATATATATTTAAATACGATGTACCAGTATTTAAAATATATTTATAGATATATATAAATAATTTTTTTCTCGTTACAAAGTATAATTACAAAGTAGAAACATTCCGTATATATTAAAAGCGTTTGGCAATGCACCGAACGCAAAGTAGTTCTAATAAAGAAATTTGAATTTTTTATTGCTCTGGAAGTTGTAAGAATGAATGAGAATTGTTTCTTAAATAATCGTAGCGCCCCCTGCTCTGGACAAGAAGTAGTGAGAACACACCACCATGTTGTACATCGAATGAAATGCGGCCATGTTGGTTTGTCGGATGAATTGAATTCCTATTGCTCCGTGGCAAATATTCCAGATAATTTATTGCGATCTGATTTTTTTAGAATTATGGCGATTTAAAATTATTGATAAGAGAGAGCTTACATAAGAGATTACTAAACTTCCTATTACATGAGAAACTCAGATTCCTGGATATGAAAACAGTAAATTTTAATTCACAGAGAAAGAGTGCCAGAGGTCTCACTCCGGATTTTGGTAAACGATCGCAGCGCTACCTACACCAGCCCTCACTGAGAGAACTACAAACCATAACACGGCGCCATATTGTTCCTGTGTATTCACGTGCGTTGTGCTGGTCACTGTGTCTCGGTCCTCTTGAGAAAAGATTATTTTATATCCTTCGGTAATACTTATAATTATTTTGCTCATACTTATTATCTATACTTATGTTTGTGTGCGTGTGTGTGTGTCTGCGATGTCCAGACGAATCTATCGCACTTACAGCTATGAAATTTGGCACACATGTAGTCGTAATGGTGACTGAATGCACCTCGAAGCCGAAATGTTAAAATTTAATCTAGAAAAAATTTTATTTAATGTTTTGTGTTGTTTTGGTAGATTTTTCGCACTAATTTCTAAATAGAATGGTTTCGAATAATTGTACGAAAAAGAATAGATAAACCATTGTAAAGAGCACACGATTTCCGTTCTAATGAAGTTAGTTTCGAATTTCTAACGTAATTTACTGAATTTTGGGATTTTTTTAAAAAAAATAGTCACTTTTCAAAAATAAAATTTTCTGGAATCCTTAAAACTCTTGCATCCGATGTTCTAATAAAGATATCATTTTCAAAATTTTTTTAGTAGTAAATCAATTATTTTTCTCAGATTTAAAACAAGAACGGCTAAAATATTTTATTTCTTCGATTTTAAATTAATGTATTTCTTGATGGGATCACAGAATTTTTTTCGAATGCCGACAATGAAGATGCAATGCGTTTCACACTTTTTCGTCTTGGCTACGCCATCTGGCGGAAAAAACAGCAGTGATCTATCCTTTCCTTCCTTGGACGCAGTCGTAAAGGAAGCAATAACGTTCTGACTTACGGGTCTATTCTGGTACCCCCGGTTGGGTTGGGAGACGTCACTTTTTCCGCACTTAAACTTCGGGAAAAGTGACGTCTAAAACCCCAACCGGGGGTACCAGAATAGACCCCTATATCTTTAGTTAGAGAAGACTAGAATAAAATCAAATTGATTTCAAGGAGCTATTTACATAATCTGGCTTCAAAGTTTAAGCCTGAAGTGGAAGATTTAATCTCTCTTTTTCTTTTCTTCTTTGATTCATTTTGCATATATTTAAATACTATAGAAATTATGTTTGTCTGCATCTTTCGAGGCGCATTCTTCCATTTGAAATCGTTTAAGATTTCATTCTGTTTCATTCTTTAACATTTTACCTGGTTTATAGGAAGGAATCTTTTAAATCCTAAAATTTTTTTTTTCTAAAATATCAGTTTATTTTTCGCTCTGTTCTGTCAAATGTCATTATCGCGAAGAAAAATAAGGGGGGAAATCAATAATTTGTATTATTCGTTTTGATTTTGTTTTCAAAACTTTTTCGTGTCATTGTGGGCGATTTTTTTTCCATTTTGTTATGTTCTGACTCCACTGGCAACATGCATTTCGCCGAAACCACTTGACATCATAACCCCTTTGCTTCGCGTCTGATATCTTTAGTTACAGAAGACTGAAAAAAATTAAATATGTCTTCAGGGAGCTTTTTACATAATGTGGCTTCAAAGTTTAAACCTGAAGTGGAAGATTTCATCTCAGTCTCTCTTTTTTTTTCTTCTTCTTCTTCTTCTCTGATTCATTTCGCATATTTTGCTTTCTGTATAATAATCATTTTCATGCTGCAATTTTTTAATATGGTTTCAAATTAACGTACTCTGTACTGTTTTCCTACAGTTAAAATGTCATTATAACGAGGAAAAATAAAGGGGGAAATCAAATAATGTGTATCTTTTGTTTTGATTTTCTTTTAAAAATTTTTTCGTGTCATTGTGGGCGGTTTTTTTTTTTTTTTTAGTTTCTTGAAGTCCTTATTCCACGGGCAACGCCGTGCGAGTACTGCTAGTTATATATATTTTATTTTCTGCGAGTATTGTTTCTTTTTTTTAAGGATCAGCGATATGGATGCGACTGCCAAAAATGCTGCCTATCCGAAAATATAATACAGAAATTGTGGCGGCGCTAGCTTCAAGCCACTCATTTATTATCGGAATGTAAAATGTATCTTTTGTATCTGGCAACATTGTTATCATTCCAGATTGTATCCTCGCGATGCGATGTTGTTCGCATAAACTTTCGTCATGTAAATAAGTAGTGTAAATAATGTACATTAAATGTATATAATTTAAATCATCGTTTTATTGCAACCGCACATCCAGCACACTATCTAAACGCCAAATTGGTGACCTCGGAGTTGAATATTAATCTTCTGAGAACGCGTAAGTAATGAATGAACCCAGTGATTCATCGGACGGCAAGGCCGTTTCGCATTCTGAAGTTTCTCGTATTGCCGTGAAAGTGCCTCCGTTTTGGAGAGAAAACCCGGCAATATGGTTTTCGCAATTTTAATCTCAATTTATCACCAGTGGGATTGTGCAGGATTCTACGAAGTTTCACACTGACGTCGCTTCGGTCGAAACCGAAATTCTTTCGCAGGTTAGTGATATTATTACTTCTCCTCCAAATAATGATAGGTACAAAACGTTAAAGGAACGTTTGATCAATATTTTCTCTGATTCTGAGGAGCGTCGACTTAAAAAATTGTTGCAAGATGTAGAATTGGGTGATAAACGCCGTCTATGCTCTTACGACAGATACAGGATTTGGCGGGAAACCGCGATGGCGATGAACTGCTTCGATCTTTATGGTTGCAGCGCTTGCCCACACAAATGCAAGCAATTTTAACTACTTCTAGTGATGATCTTAATAAATTATCTATCATGGCGGATAAAATTGCAGCCGTGACGTCTGGTAGGGAAATATGTTTTCTTTCGTTTTCACATATATCTAATCATGTGAAAACGAAAGTACCGGAAACGAGTACTCCTAATGACTGCATTTCAAATTTACAAGCCCAAATAAGTAAACTTTCACTGAAAATTGATAGAATGTCGCAGTTTCGGAGATCCAGAAGTATGAGTTGACGAAATAATTCTCGCGCTCGTTCTGCTAGTCATAAGGATCAGATGTGCTACTACCACTTCCGTTTTCGCGAAAATGCTAAAAAGTGTGTCCCACCTTGTAGTAACAAGCAGGAAAACTAGAGGGCCAGACGTTGATGGTGGCCGACGTTAAAGGCCAGAATAATTGCCGTCTAGTAATTCACGATAGACCATCGGGTCATAACTTCCTAGTGGATACAGGTGCTGATATTTTTGTCGTACCTCTTTCATCCGCGGAACGCTGCAAACCAAAATCTTTGTTAAATTTGCTAGCAGCAAACGGCACAAAAATAAATACGTATGGAACTCGAAACCTGTCTCTTAATATTGGTTTAAGAAGAATTTTTCCTTGGTCTTTTATTATAGCTGATGTTTTTAGACCTATTTTAGGCGCTGATTTTTTAACACAATACGGGATAATTATTGATTTGAAATCTAAATCTCTTAAAGATCAACAAACCACTTTAACTTCTACTGGCAAAATTTCTACAGATAATATCCCATCTATAACTGCTTTAAAGTTATATTTAAATATTAATGATTTAATTCGGGAATACAATGATATTTTTGATGATGTTGAGAGATCTCCTATTAAAATTCAATCTCATAATGTTACTCATGTAATTCAAGCAAAAGGTCCTCCTGTAGGTGCTAAGGCACGACGTTTAGCTCCCGATAAATTAATAGCAGCCAAACAGGAATTTCAAAATTTAATCCATAAAGGAATCTGTAGTCCTTCTACCAGTTGTTGGGCAAGTCCTTTAGTAATGGTAAAGAAATTTGATGGTTTGTGGAGGCCATGAGGAGACTGCAGAGCTCTAAACGCGCAGACCATTCCAGATAAATATCCTATTAGGCATATCCATGATTTCACCTCCTATTTGCACGGCAAAACTGTTTTCACAACCCTTGATCTCAAGCGTGCTTACCATCAAGTACCAATGCATGAAGAAGATAATCAAAAAACTGCTATAATAAAATCTTTTGGTTTATTTCAATTTAATTTCATGACTTTTGGTTTGCGGAATGCTTCTCAAAAAATGCAGCGCTTGATGGATAATGCACTTCAGGGGCTTGACTTTTGTTTTGTTTACATTGATGATCTTTTAATTGCTTCTTCCTCATTGGAGGAACATTTAGATAATTTGAAACAAGTTTTTGACCGACTACGAAAACTTGGTTTGGTTTTAAATCGCGATAAATGTGTTTTTGCTGTGGAGAATTTATCATTTCTTGGCCATAAGATAGATAAATATGGCATTTCCCAATTACCCGAGAAAGTTGAAACCATTTCAAATTTTCCCCGACCCAAAACAGTTCAAGATCTGATACGATTTTTAGCCATGCTAAATTTTTCCGTCGGTTTTTACCTCAAGCGGCTCAAAAACAATTACCTTTACAAAAAATGTTGGGGAAATCTAAAAACGCGATAAAACTCCGCACAATTGGACTGACGAATCTGGCCAAGCTTTTCAAAATTGTATTAACAATCTTAAGGAAGCAACTCATCTGGCACATCCTAACTCTAACGCAGCAATAATTCTAATGACGGACGCATCCGATAGAGCTATTGGTGGCTGTATACAGCAACGCGAAGGCGATTCCTGGAAACCATTAGGTTTTAAATCCAGAAAACTCAGCACGGCAGAACAAAAGTACAGCACATATGACCGGGAATTGCTAGCTATTTTTGCATCCATAAAATATTTTCGCTATTTGCTAGAAGGAACTAAATTTACTATTTTAACTGATCACAAGCCAATCACTTATGCTTTTTCACAAAAAATTGAGAAACTGTCGTCACGTCAAATAAATCATCTCAATTTCATTGCTCAGTTTACTGTGGATATTAAACATATTAGTGGAAAGGACAACGTGGTAGCCGATGCTCTTTCTCGCATCGAAAGTATTTCCACTTATCCTCTGGCTTACGAAGATATTGCTCGTAGTCAACAAGACGACGAGGAGCTTGATCTTTTACTTAAGCAGCCTACTAGCTTGACTTTGCAAAAATTGCAAGTTCCAAATACAGATGTGATGCTATGTTGTGATATTTCCACTCAGGTCATCCGTCCCTACATTCCAAAAACGCATAGATATCAAGTGTTTCGCAACCTACATGATCATGCTCACCCTGGTGTGCGTGGCACAGTTAGGCTCATATGTAGCCGTTTTGTTTGGCCTAAGATGAAGCAAGACATTGTTAATTTTACAAGATCTTGCATAGCTTGTCAGAAATCGAAAATCTTTCGCCATGTGCACTCACCGCTCGCGGAGTTCAAAGTGCCAAACCATCGATTCGTTCATATCAACATTGATCTTATAGGTCCTCTTCCATCATCACAAGGATTCTCCTATTGCCTTACAGCCATTGACAGATTCTCCAGGTGGCCTGAGGTTATGCCACTTGCTGACATCCGGGCGGAAACAGTGGCTCAAGCTCTGCATAGTGGTTGGATTTCCCGATTCGGAGTTCCTCAGCGGATTTCCATAGACAGAGGTGCGCAATTTACGAGTGACATATTTCACTCTCTGGCGAAAACCTTCGGAATACGTCTCTCACACACAGCCGCCTACCATCCACAGGCAAACGGCGCAATTGAGAGATGGCACCGAACCTTGAAAGCAGCCATTATGTGCCACACGTCCGTTCATTGGGTGTCGGCATTGCCTGCTGTTCTGCTTGGTCTTCGCACCGTCTTCAAAGAAGATCTCCAGTGCTCCCCTGCTGAAATGGTGTATGGCGAAATTCTTTGCCTACCCAGTCAGTTTTTCATCCAACAGCAACCACAGGCTGCAGACAATGGCTTCACCCACATTCAGCAATTGCGAGCAACTCCAACATCTAATCATTCTGCAAAACCTACTTTTGTATACAGAGATATCAGTGTGTGTTCCTATGTCTTTCTGCGTGTGGATGCTGTTCAACCTTCCTTGTCGCAACCTTATACAGGACCTTATAAAGTTCTGTCACGAACAAATAAAAATTTCATCATCCTCAAGGATAACAAAAAAGTGACTGTGACTATTGATAAACTTAAACCAGCTCATCTTTTGTTGGACAATGTTAACTCTTCTGAAAGTAAACTTGACTCTCCTGGAGTCAACACACCATCTCCCACTCCTTCAGCAAAGGAGCTTAAAAATTCAGCTAAGCCTTTGCCTGAAAAATCACCTATACTTACACGTACTGGTCGGCGAGTCCATTTCCCGGCTAAGTATCGAGATTTTGTGTCTTAAAATTTTTTTCCCCAAGAAGGGGGATGGTGTGGCGGCGCTAGCGTCAAGCCACTCATTTATTATCGAAATGTAAAATGTATCTTTTGTATCTGGCAACAATGTTATCATTCCAGATTGTATCCCCGTGATGCGATGTTGTTCGCATAAGCTTTCGTCATGTAAATAAGTAGTGTAAATAATGTAAATTAAATGTATATAATTTAAATCATCGTTTTATTGCAACCGCATATCCAGCACGCTATCTAAACGCCAAAAAATAGAGGAATGACATGTTCTTTGTGTGAAACCTCCTGGGCCGGTATTATTCAGGATCCCTTCTGATGAGAACAGGTATATTTAACCGAATTATACATATGAATACAAGTTTATACATAAATTACACATCTTTCGTCCTGTGTGATTTCTGAAACAAACATAGTGCTCATCATACGGAATAATAACCTGTACTCTTTTACAATGTATTCCTTTTGAACTTTTTACATTTTGAACTTTATTGCGAAGTAATTTTACTTAGGAATAAAATTTATTTTTACTATATATTATTAATATAAAGGTATACCAAGTCTTGTAGATACATAAATTTAAATCAATTGAACCATTTTGTATTTCAGGTGTGTAAATTGTGTGTTTCATTGATTGCATTACATATAAATAATGAAATTTCAATGACTTTAATATATAAAGAAAAGTAGCAGCAGTCTGAGATAAATAAAAATATTAATGTTGTTATATTTTATTATTAAATATCTTGAAAATTGTTTAAGTTGAATACAGTATATCTAAGTATTTAAATTAGCATTCTGTTTATTCAAAAACAGAAGTAGTACAGATGCAAGATTAATATTCCTTTAAATTTTCATACTAAATTTCTCACCAATTGTTTCATTCATTTTTTTTACTTTCTGGTCTTCAATTTATATAATCTTATTAAAAATATGATGGACTTGCAATCATTTTTTCTGAATGCTACTATAACAAGTGGTGATATTCATTAAAATCAAAATTTAACTTAGTGCATTCACTGTTAATTAAGTCATGCAAATATTGCAGTAGTGTATTATCATCAATAATGAATTTAAAAACTCTTTGTATATTAAGAAGTGTATGAAAACAATGAGTTATCAATTTTCATCATTACAAGCATGAACAAGTCAAGTTAAATTAAAATCGTTTTAAAAATAAATCGAATATTTTCTTATTTTTAAAATTATTGTTTAAAACATTACTGTTGAATATATTTACATATTTTCTTTTATAGTAATTGCAATCTATTGTTTTTTTAGGATTTTTCTGCCTGCAGAAAGTTAACGAGGGGAAAAAATGGCCAGGATGATGAAGCATACACCCTCATCGACTTCAGCTCTTTCAATAAAAATGAACCTTAAATAGTGTTTCGAAAAATGTAATATGTTACATTTCCGGAAATTTTACAAAAAAATATTTTTCATCTTATGCATGTATCGAATGTCAAAAGTTGATTGTAGATGGAGATAAAATCTTGGATAATCAAACAGTTTTTCGGATTTTAAAGAATATGATGATTGTAAATCTGGGTTAAAATGGCCAGCAAAAGATTTATTTCAGTGCTTTCTGAATTTACATATGTGTTTTATATCTAATTTCAACTTATTTTACGAAAAATATAGCATAAGCAAAAAATTCGTGGCTATTTTACGCAAAGTAAATATAGACTTTTATGATAGTCACATGAAACACAAAGAGAAAGCTCAAGTTTTTTTTTTTATTTCTTTTTTCATTTCTATTATGATAAAACATAAAGTAAAAATGATGAACTAAGATTTGAAACCCAATGTCAGTTATAAAAAAAGTGAAATATTTTTAGCACTCTTTCAAATTTTTTTTATGTTTTTCTTATGTTTTAGCTGGCATATGTATTTGAAAAATTTATGTCTATGTTTTTTAATAAAAAATTCCTATGCTGAGTAGAATGAGCGAAGTGTGTCGGGAGTTAAAACTCCTGGAAGGGCCACCCAAGGTTTGAAGTTCATTCCATTATGCTCAGCTTTTGGGGTTTAATATAAATGTCATTTATTCGTAATATTTTGTTACTTATTATGTTTGCTCAATAAAATAGTGTGCTTTATTATGCGTCTTTGATATTTATTATAGCATCTTGGTGCAAAACTAAATAGAATTATTCATTTCTTTCTGAGGGTTACAAAAATTGATAAATATTAACTTTACAAATGAACTTTCTGTATTAAAATGAAATCAAATAAATTTTTCTATCTTTAATAAGAATGATTGTGAAATTATGAAAAATC
>BGPR01007798.1:57542-68534 GCA_013235015.1 Araneus ventricosus | reverse complement strand
TTTTTTTTCCTTTTAAATTTTCATATTCCGCTTTTTTTTTTATTATTATGATTCACTTCCGAGGATGAGAAACCAAATTCCCCCTGCCATCCCTGTTGGAAAGGGAGTGACAGGGAAGGGAGTGAACTTGAAGAAAATGACGTTCCAACAGGGCTTGTGTCTCATTGTGATTGATTATGTGGATTGGAGGCAAGGCTTCAAGCTATTGGCCTTGGATTAGAGGGTTATTTTGTTATTTCTAAGAAATTTCTCCACACATGTTTTTCTTTCAGGTTTTAGACGATATTTTTTCTACATAATATTCATGACGCCATTTTGCTTCCCAGTGTTCGGCATAGCATAGCATACCGGAACGCGAAGTTCAAATGCGCTAAAGTGGGCCATTCATCTCAAATCCAAAATGGAAATTTTGGAACACGGGAAAGAAAAAACAATCGTCAAGGTCGAAAACCTAGAAACCTGAAAATTAGAATAGGGGCTAGTAGAAGCCAGATTTCCAAACAACCGGAAATCCGACAATTCGTGCGCCAATTTTTTTTAAAGACCCTTCGCGTGGGTAGTCGGTACATCAAAGGTTTGACTGGATCGGCTTTAGAGGGTAGCGATTAGCATATCTGAAATCCTCGGAGTGGGGAAAGGAAGAGAAGATCCCCCCCTCCCCCCTTACCGCAAGCGCACTTTGAAAGATCAAGTTCCGCGGTGAGTGTCGCACTTTGCAGCTAAAGCCCTGAATACGTCTCAGACGTCTGGAGACGTATTCAGGGCTTTATTTGCAGCTACAGTAGAATGTCACGCATGATTTTTCTACTTGAATGGGTGGGTGGGGGGAAACCAGTGTTGGGACGAATGGAATGAACAACAGATGAATGGACTGCTTTATGTCTGTCTACGCGAAAGAGTTATAAAATTGTGATTTGTGTCATCAATATTTTTAATTATGTCTACGATAGGAACTGACAACCGTGAAAGCGCCGAGAGTATTAGGCCTCTTTCACATTATACGGTTGAACCGTTACGGCAAGAATGCATTAGGCCGCCTCTTGGTGGTAAACTGAAGAAGTGAGTGAGAGCTTTCACATTAGCCGATCGCGGTTTGAGTCCGTTTGTTGGGGTTTAAACCAGCCGCGTGCGCGACTGGAAAAAACGGCGCCGTTACGACTTCGTCTTAGTAGTAATGTATGAAAATATGCTGATGCTTTCACATTGCACGAATTTCATCCGGCTGCCGTCCGTCACTTTCACAAGGTCACTTGTTCTTTTTGCCTTCTCGGAGCTTTTGCAGTTAATTAATGATTCCATTATTTTTATAGAATGCTTCAAAATTTAATTTTACTATTGTCTTTGTCATTTTTAAATGATTTCATTGTTATTATAGAACGCACTTTCGTTTAATTTGAGTGTTGACTGTGTAATTTTTTAATGTTTTCGTTATTTTTTTCCTATTTAAAATTTAGCTGTTTTATTTTATTTCGAAATATGCCAATGCTGACTAATTTTTATATTGTGTAAGATCACTAAGGAGCTTTGGCTCCTTTCACATTATGCGGTTTAACCGTTACGGCTCAAAGTTATTTATTTTTTTTGCCGTCTCATGTTTGCTTTCACACTTGACGATTTGCGCCGTCAGTATTTGAGTGCGGTTTCTAATTTCATAGCTGTTTCAGTATGGATCGGAAGCAAATAGCAGCAATATGGTCTTGCACCCATCAATCAAAGGAAACGAGGCTATAATCGCCTCACTTTTGGAAGAACAACATCCAGATGAATGTCTGTAGCATCTTTTGATGAATTCCACAACCGAATAAAAAATTATACTCTGAGGCAAAATACTAATATTTGGAACTGAATTCAACCGACAAAAATGGTAGCTGTGACTCTGAAGTAACTGTGTTGCCTGTTAAATCATAGGTAGGGGTGAAACGTCCTCCCTCTGCTGTGAGACGAAAGAGGGGGTGCCAGCTCAGGCATCGTCCTCGTCATGTGAACGCGGTTCAAAATGACGAGGTCCATCCTAAAATAGCCCTCGTGTTGCTTCAAAACGGGACGTTAATATAACTAAACAAAATCGAAAGTAACTGACACTTATTTTTAAATCTTAATCGTTTGTGTTTAAAACATAAAGTGTTATAGGACCTTTTAACAACGAAAAAGCAATGGCGAAAGTGCGACTGTTTATTACTTAGCAAAAACTTATAGATTTTGTTTTTACCATAATTACATGAAATAAGTTCCTCCCTAGACATAGATTTTAAAGTCAGTGTAATAATTTTAAGCATTGCAAATGTATATATTAATAATATAGTACGTAAATCGATTATACATAAGTTGTGGAACATGGATTTCATTTGCGCGAAGGATTTAAAAAATCTAAGCAACCCATTGCAAACAAATGTTATGAAAATTCCCTTCGAAATATCACAGCCTTAAAATCGTTTAACATGGCAAATAATCAGATATGCTTTAATCACTTTTTCTGACGTTCAAATAGTATACCTTTTTCTTGAAAATTATATGTAAGATACCACGCATTGAAAAAAACTATAACGCAATGCTTTGATTTTGCATATTTTTCATTGTGTTTGTATAAACATAGCAGGGAAATTTCTGTGTGTTTGATGAACAATATTTTAAAAATCCCGTGTGTAAGTATTTAAAGTATAAATCACCCACCAAACATCTCTTTATATTGAGATGGGTTTTGACTATATCTTCTCAATTATTTAAAGTACACTCATGTGCAATATCATGATATATTCATGATTTAAATTTTCAAATAAAATCAGAAAAAAATCGAAACCTTTAATGGAATCTCCATAAAGAGTTCAAAATATTGAAGAATTCTATAAGACTGTCTGTGAATTACTTATGAAAGGTAAAAAGTTTCTTGAAATTGCAACTTCAGAAATAAAACATATGTTGTTATCTTAGAATTCAGTCATGATTATTAAACACTGCTTTCCAGATTTTTATTAATTTACATGAAATAGTATATAATTTGTTTCCAATACCTTATACATGGCCGTCTTATCCAAAGGGCAAATTAGGCAAAAGAACAGGGCGTTATTGATCCAAGGGATCATAAAAACTTTCTATACTGATTTTGAACCAAAACAATTTATTTAATTGTAATTTTAAATATGTTATACAATTTTATATGTTATAATATGGTATAGAAGCTAGTTTATAAAATTAACCTAGGAGAATGTAATGTTATCAAAACATTATAATGCTCCTGAATTATTTTTTTAGCTAGGTATTTTGTTTGGGCCATAACACCCAGTTTCCTAGTTAGGGTGCTTATGGAGCGGCAAACACTGTAAAATCTTAAGACGGCCCTGATCTTACACAATATAAAAATACATAAAATTCGTTAGCATTGGTATATTTCGAAATAAAATAAAATAGCTAAATTTTAGATAAGAAAAAATAACGAAAACATTAAAAAATTACACAGCCAACACTCAAATGAAATGAAAGTGCGTTCTATAATAACAATGAAATCATTTAAAAATGACAAAGACAATAGTAAAATTAAATTTTGAAGCATTCTATAAAAATAATGGAATCATTAATTAACTGCAAAAGCTTCGAGAAGGCAAAAAGAACAAGTGACCTTGTGAAGGTGAAGGACGGCAGCCGGCAGCAGTGTGAAAGCGTCAGCATATTTTCATACATTACTACTAAGACGAAGTCATAACGGCGCCGTTTTTTCCAGTCGCGCACACAGCTGGTTCAAACCTCAACAAACGGACTCAAACCGCGATCGGCTAGTGTGAAAGCTGCGACTCATTTCTTCAGTTTAACACCAAGAGACGGCCTAATGCATTCTTGCCGTAACGGTTCAACCGTATAATGTGAAAGGGGCCTTAAATATTTGGAGAAAGGTGCTAAAAATTAATGGGGATGGGAATGCCTAAAAATAGCTCAGAGAAGGGTGAAAAAAGAGTTTTAGAAGAACTAAATAATGAAATGCAGCCAAAATTTTAAAAAATTAAATGCACTAACACAAAACAGTGGTCACTGCCAAACTATTAAATCCATGTTTGAAAACATGACACGAAAAAGTAAGCTTGTATAAAAAGAACTATTTGAATTAATTCATTCATGGCAGTTTAGAGGTTAAGGCATAGTTAATTTGTGATTATTCATAAAACTGATATTTATGCAGGACTCTTTTGTGCCTTTTTCTTTTATAATCCAAAATTTGATTTATATATTTTAGGTTTATTATATGTATTTTATAAAAAATATTGATATTATAAAACATTATTTATTAATTGTATCTATTTTAAGAAAGTGAGTAAAAACAGTGATTTTATAATGTTAAAAATAAGTATTTATAATTGAAAAAATTCATACATAGCGGTAAGAAAGACTATATATTTGTCATAATTTATTTTTTTGGTGATGAATAAATCATTCATTAATAAGTGTTTACTTATCTCTTCCTTAATGCATGTCTCTACTCACATAAAAATGTAGCTACTCTTACTCTCGTGAATTTTCCTCTTTTTTGTATCTTTGCACCCCTGCCTTTTAGGTTGCTTTGACTTAAAACTATTCTTTTTACTGGATTTGTTTTCATTATACCCAACATTTGGACGAGATGGTTTCACACAATCGGAACTTTTGTCACCATATAAATTGCACTTGAAACATTTTCCCTTAAAATATTTTTTACCCTTAAACTTCTCATTCACAAAAGCATGTTCGCTACTATCACCTACTTGGGGCTTTACATCCTCAGCTAATAACCGATTTCTAACATTATCAACTGTAATTTTCTCACCACAATTCTTTAATGCCATTATAAGTGGTTCAAATCGATCAGGTAAATTTGCTAAAATTATCCCTGCAATTAATTCTTCATCAGGTTTAATACCTGTAGATTTTAACTGTTGATATGCTGAAATGGCCCTATGCAAATAATCAGTCATATCTTTACAGTCTGTGTAGCAAGTGTTAACCAATTCCTTTATAATTGAAACTTTTCTTGTTATGCCTTTATCCTCATAAGTTTCTGCTAACACTTTCCAAGCTTCTTTCCCACTTGATAAATCCCTTAAGTCATTAAAGATGGTTTCACTTACCCCCTCAACAATATAAGACAAGGCTTTAATATCTTTTACTGGGTCTTCCTTACTACCATCTACATATTCCCATAAGTCCTTTTTAATAAGGTGCATTTTCATGGAAAATTTCCAATCCATGTAATTAGCCCTTCCAGTTAACTGTCTATGATTAAATGAACCTTCTCCCCCGGGCATGTTGACTCCTATTTTAACCCTAACCAAGCAGACAAAGTTCCTTTGAGAGCAATTTTAATAAATTTTCTATTAAAATTAATTTATTCTCAATTAAGGATTTGCATAATTATTTAATTAAAATGCAAGATTAAAAGTTAAAACATTACTAATCATAGTCATTACACTCGTTGAACAGTTAAGCCTACTACCATGTGGTTCAACATGCTTTCACTTTAACTCTAAATATATATTTATAGAATTAACATCTTAACTAATTACTTTTTAAGTACAATCTCATTCTCTGGGCCCATAACCTGATAAACTACGCATATATGCAGAGAGAGTGCAGCACAAGAGAACAAGAGAAATCAGTCACAACATACCTGCTTTCTGGAAACATGGAGAAGAGGATTTTATTGTAAAAGCTTTTGTTTATATATGAATACACATAACACTAAATTGAAGTTTTAAAAGAACCACTCCAAGGAGCACATTTGCACCATAAAGATTATATTTGTTCCAAATTCTGTACCTTCATATCAAACAGCCTTGCTTTTATTATTAGTAGAAATATAGGCATTGGTTTGAAGATGTTCAAAGTAGGGAAACATATTTGTAAACATTGCTGGGAATAGAGTTTATTTTTGGTTATAAAAGAAGACCCTCAATTATTCATCTTTAGATCTTCGAAAATTGTATTTTATTCAGAAGATCTCTTTAGTCATGAGATTATCAGCTAAAGAAATTAATTTTAAAAAATGAAAAATATATAACCAGAAAATATGCATTCAAACAAAACAACATTGTGATATAATGGTTCAGAAGATAATTATAGCCTGCTTTGAATGTCAAAAAAGTTAGAATAATTATATAAAATTAAGAACAGCAATGAATTATGTTTACTGTAAATATATAGGTATGCAATATATCAAGTCAATATGAGTCAAAAGTACAAATTGTTGGATAACCTCTGGTCAAAAATTACTTTAGTTCTTTTATTTTATAGATGATTTTTTGTAAGTCTGTAAAATTAAAGAAATTGCGAAATTTTGTTATTCAGTAAAAAAAGGCACTTATTGTAAATTATAATATCTTCTAAATCCACCACTTTTCTATGACAATACATGTTTCAATAATTATAAATTCAAATGTCATTATAAAATCTGGTATCTTATATATAGCTTTCAACTTTCTTTTATATAACTGAGTAATATAATTTCCTGCTTTGTTTTATGTAGTGAATTCTAAACCTGTAGTAATAATAAATTTTTGCCAGATAAATTATTTTTAATTATTATTTATTTAAATTTTATTTAATGATAAGCTTGCAATAAGTTTGCACAGTTCTCTTACATATTCATTTTGCCTTAAAAATGATTAGTACTTTCAAAAAAGGATTAAACAGGTATAATGCATATATATTAAACAGGTGAATTAATAAATATTGTAAGATTAATTATCCTTTTTAATAATTAATTTTAATGTTTTCATCTTATTTCAGAACTAAACTTAATTTTCTATGCAGAAATCCCCTATTCATTTTTCTTTGCTTAAAATAGAAATTTTAAAGAGGGAACACACATTTTTGAATCTAAATGTGTTGTACAACGTACACAAAATGCAAAAAAAAAAAAAAGTATTAGTCCCCCCCCCCAAAAAAAAATTCCTGTTTTTTTTTAATTATCTCCTAACAGTTCAGGAAATTAAACCTTATCAACATCATAAAGCGCCTTTTTTTAAAAAGGTACACATTTTGCTTTTCAGTCTTTTGAAAATCGCCAACACTCAGAAAACTGATAAACCATGCCAACATAGCAACCCACATTTTTTAAAAACGGTTCATCACAGCAAACGTCCCCCTTTCGCGTATTTGTTCCTCGTTCTCATCTACAGGAGCACCTAAAACCGCTATACTTATCTGACAACAGAATAAATGCAGACTCATTATTCACATTACAATAATTATCCATCTATAATTGTATCAGGTCTTTATGGGTATGTTTTGTAGATCAAATAAAATGCGACTTGTATTTAAAAAGAGTTACATTTTAAGCCATCTACAGAAAGATAATCTAACAAGCATTTTCTTTCCTGTGTTGGCAATAAAGAACATAGGAGTAGGATAATAATGCTCAAGCATTAGAAGTTCGAGCATTATTACTGCAGTTTGTGACATCATAATAGTTGCAAATGTGAAATCAGAAATTTTAGAAAGAATGTTTTGAAGTATATGGGTTTCAGATATAACATTAATCATTAGTTGACTGCAATAGTGGTAGTCAATATCAAGTATGTGTGTGCATTCGATAACAAGATTAGAATTCTGCAGATCTTTAGAGCTATAGAACCTATCTTTGACTTTACCCTTACCCTGTTTCAACATAAGAATATCTACATCGTCTGGAATAAGAGCAGTAAGTAAAACAAGAATATCAACATCTTGGCCAATTATAACAACTTGTTTCATCTTGGCCAATTACAACAACTTGTTTCTTAATCTTCTCATATGTCTCTATAGCGGTCTTCACAATATGTACATCAGCATCATCTGTTGCTACAAACGTGCATATGCCTATGTTCTCCAAGTGGCTAGCAAGTTTGCGAATTGAAACGCTCCTTATTTGCAAGGTTGCTTAGAAATTGTCTCTGAGGGTCAAGGAGAACTATGCTTTCATTAAAAATTATTTCTTTCGAGGTACGCTTCATCACGCGCCTTTGGCATTCAATAACCTTTGTGTTAACACTGCTTTCGGTATATCCGTCAAAAACAACTGTTACTTCATCGCCGTAATGCCTCTTGAGATAAGACATATATGTGGTGTATACATCACCGAAAGTCTCTTGCTTTGGACATACTACATGATGAATAAGAGAGCCTCCATCAAGAACGAAGTAAAGGTTATCAGTGTTACCAACTGGTCACTCTGGAGCTGTATAAAAGATATTATAAAACATGGCCAGCAAGAGGCTACATACAATTAGAATATTTATGATAATAATTTATTGCAGTTAAAAAAATAAGCAATGTTAATTATTGTTTTATAAGCTGGGTACAATCATTTTGTGCTTTGATGGTTTTGCAAGTTCGAGGGGGGTTGGGGGAGTCCCCCCTCAGGGATGGAAACTTTACGATTTCCGTTTTCTTGATGTCAGAAGAGTATTTAACCAAAGTTTCAAAACTTTACAAAATTTTTTCCTAATTGTCGTTTTTCAGTCTCATTGCAATGGACTAGTTGTACTCTCTCTCCTAACTTCCACACCACACTAGCGCTTTAGTACTGGCGCTCTGACATATGTATGTGCTTAAAAAAGTGAATACTTATACATACAAACTTTATTTAGATAGAATATTTGATTGCATGCGTCCTTTTTTGTAAGAATAATGATTTTTTTTTTTTGAAAATTGAATAATCATTGCAACTTTGATAAGAGTTTGTAATCGTACTACTGCAACAAAATATATAGTCTTGGTACTCATTCGACGCAGAATTTTATACTCTACGACTTTCATCTGCACGATTTTTAAAACTAAATGTGTAGGGTTGAAGAAATCTAGGAAAAACTGACCTAACACTCCACTTCACTTCAGTTTTTTCCCCCAGGGGCGGAAGCTCCCCCCTGAGAGGTGGAAACTTTTCGGTTCTGATATCCTTGAGGTCAAAGAAGTATTTGACCGAAGTTTCAAAACTATATAAATTTTTTCCCCTATTTTACCTAATTGCAATGGACTAAGTCTTTTAGTATATTTTTGATACAAATATTTCTACAATTGATTTTTCATTTATTATTATAACTTCAATATTCATAAAAGCAGATAGGGCTTCAAAGTAAAATTCAGGAACAACATTTTCCAGATGCTTTTAGCAGACTAATATTGAATATTTAGATTTTTGCATTTGTAATTAAGATTATTTATTATAAAATTATAGAAGCAGAGTTTAAAATAAGAGGAAGAGAGAGAGAGAGAGAGAGAGAGAGGTTTTCACCATAATAAAGGATGAAAGTTAATATGATAACATGGATGCCCAAATTGCTGAAAACAGTAAGAATAGAGTGTAAACAAAACACTAAAAATTAACTTTGGAAAGGCAACTGATTAACTCAAATCTTGCACAGATGTTAACCTGCACCTCGGGTGCAACATTTAATAATGTGATTCCCTTTTGCATTTCATAATGCTACATATTTAGCATATTTTTTCTCCTAAATTATTATAAGTTATTACTGATCAATCTTTCAAATATTTCCCATAAGTTCGGTATATGAAAATAGATTCTATGGATATAGAATTTTAAAAATATGTACAAATATTTTTAAAAGGTGTAACACTTTTTTAGGTCCTATGGATACAGAATTGTGAAAATATGCAAAAATATTTTTACAAGGTTGCTAAATTGTGGCAGCAACACTATAGCTGTAAAAAAAGCATATCAAATGACACTGTGATCTATATTGTGGCAGTAACACTGTAGCTGCAAAAAGGCATATCAAATGACACTGTAATCTATATAGTGGCAGTAACACTGTAGCTGCAAAAAAGCATATCAAATGACACTGTGATCCTTTTGAGTGAGTAGCACATCAAAGGTAAGAACACAAGATCAAATGAAAAAAACAACACTGTTTATTAACATTTCGCCTCGTGACATTATTGTGAAACACATATTCAACACAAACTTTTTGAACAAAAAAACACGTGTTTGCATACATGAGTATATATATAGTACCATTCAATATGTTCCAACATAATTATACATCTTGTATAAACAATTAATTTGACTGCAGTCAAAGAAAAGAAATCTTACCTAAGCATGCTTTACCAGAAAGATCAGGATGTAAATTTTACTTAGTCATCTATGAGCCATTCTGAAATGAGTTCTCCATATCTCTTCATCTTAACATAGATAGAAACGTGTGATGAACGAGTCATCACTAATCTGTGTCTTTAAAAATGCATCGTAGAAAAAATTCACTTCTGAAAACAGGAATCAAAAAGGAGACATCATCCAATTTTTCTTTTTCTAACACACAAGCCTCACCAACCAAAAAAAACGTCCCATCAACTCCGTTGCCACTCACTTTCTTCTTTTCAAAACCTGTTCCACTGTTGGTCAAATCATAACACTGTCCCGTGAACTGCCGGTCCAACTATAACACACACTGTCCTGTTCACAAAGGTGCAACATTTTTTTTTTTATTATTATGATTTCTCCTAAAAACATGAATGGCATTGTTACATCAACAAATATTTACAAAATGTATTTGGTAAAACATTTTTTAGAAAATTATTACAATTATCACATTTTAACTGTGTACATCTTCAATCTTGAAGTACTGAATCTAAGCACATATTTAGTGCACTTTTGACCCACAGATATTGATGTTTGTACATTAATGGAACATGGTCTAACTCTATCAAGATTACACAGGTCTGAAATGACATGAGTGTCTTAAAAATAAATAGCATTTATTATAATTTTTGGATAATTACTGGAAAAATAAATTTAAAAAATAAATCATGTACAGTCTTATCACAAATACAATGCGTACAAATTTTATATATTTAAGAGCAACATAATGTTATTTGCATGAACTTATGAAACATATTTATAGATTTTAAAAAGTAATTTGCTCTTTATAAAATTATCCAAGAAAGAATAAAATATTATTTATTTAAGATGTTTTTCAAAGCTGGTAAACTGTCTGTTAAACAAAACAGCAAAGCCACAGAAAACAAGTTTAAAAC
>BGPR01007798.1:24655-52542 GCA_013235015.1 Araneus ventricosus | reverse complement strand
CTGTTAAACAAAACAGCAAAGCCACAGAAAACAAGTTTAAAACTGGACCACAAGCCCGTCCTCTCCCTCCCCTCCCATCATTCCACTTCCTACCATTTTTCCTACTTCTCCCTCTCAGTTCAGTTCTGTACACTTGAACATAATTCTGAGCTGTGAATAGAAGTGCTTTTTACTTTTAGTTGGGGATGAGAGAAATTGGTTCCAGAGGATGTTTTAATTCACCATATTGTTTCTGCTACATTTGAGATAACTATACAGCAAAAAAAAAAAAAAGGAAACATTTCAGATTTTGTTGTAAAAGTACATTGCTTATTTGGGCATGAAATTGGGGAATGCAGAGAAACCTTGGGTAACGCATAAAGTTTGTTCCATTTGTGTAGAAGAATTAAGACAATGATTTCAAGATAAAAAAACAAATTTTCTGTTTGGTAAATGAATGGTTTGGAGAGTCTAAAAATCATACAAATGATAGCTATTTTTATAGAGCAATGTAAAAGATTTCAATCTACAGAACAAAAACAAGAAATTTTATGCCATCTGCGAGATTCTCTAATGATATACTGGTTCTGTTCTCTCCAGATTGGAAAATACTGCTTCATATAAAATTAAGCCTTTTAATGCAATTTTTTAAAGTATTGCCAAAAGAAGCAAAATGTTTTAACCCTTTATAAGGCCGTGGTAAGTATATTTAACACCAAATTCATTAATTTTAAAATGCATTTTTAAAGTTGACATAAGTTCTCGCCAATTTTTTCAATGAAACAAAAAAAATGTTCAAATGAGATGGAAGATGAGATGTTCCAATTTCTTTTCTCAAACCACAACGAAGTGTCTGGACTTTAATTAGTAAATTTAATTAACACAAAATTAATGTTCATCGAATAAGCTAATTGAATTTCTTTTCTTAAATGAATCTCCATCCCAAAGTCACTTTACTATAATACTAGAAAAAAAAATAGCCTATTACAGGGTTCAATACCTTTGTGAACAGTTTTTGGGTTTATCCAACGCAAAGCTGAAGGAAGGGGCATTTATAGGAACTGGTATAAGAAAAAAAGATAAAGAAAGGGGAATTTTGAGCTCAAAATTCCCGAAACGATAGAAAAGACTGACAAAATTTTTGAAACTAATAGTATCGGTTGAAAAGAAGAGACCCAAAAAAGAACTCTATTGTAGAAAAAACATTCGCAAATTTCAAGATATTGGGGTGTAATATGAGCTAAAAAAAATTTCTCCATCTGCATCCAGAAAATATTTCTCTGGAAATTTAGATGCAGGTGAGGAGCAAGGTGAAAGATTTCATCAAGCATCAAGATATAAAGGAAATGGAACAACATGAGAGCCGGAAAGGCAATATCAAGGAAGGTGCAATTTACACAAGATATCTAACTACTGCTGGATGTTGAAAAGAAACAATCCTTGGCAAGTTCACCAGAGGAAAAGTGGATTTTATAGATAAAAATCTTTTTATGGTAATGTTTTCTCTTCAACTTTTTTATAAACTCATTTATCATTTAAATCATAGCAGATAGGATAAAAATGTAAAATGTGCATTTATGAGGCGATGAAATAAAAATGTCAATTATGAGGAGATAAAATTAAATGTTGGAACATTTTGATTTGAATTATTTCTCCTGAGATATGAAATCCTTCTGTGAAAAAACCTTATGTGATAGAAAAGAGGATGGATTTTGGATTTCATTTTTGAAAACAGCACCGAAAATAATATAAAAATCTTGTATAAAAACTAAAACAATTTTTTAAAAAGTATTATATTTTTTGTAGACCTATGTTACAAGTTTTAGAATGATAATGTTCATGATAAATGCATTCTTAAATTACAGCACTTCTAGTATAGTTTACAAGACAAAGGCAATAGTTGATTTTTTCTCTCAGAGAATCCCATGATCTGTCCCATTTGATTTCTTGTACAATTCCAACCAATTTTTCTGACTTAGCCACTGTTTCATAATGAATCTGCAACAAAGTAAAGGATTTTAAAATTCTGAACTGGGAAGATGAAATTTAAGAAATAAAATGTGCACAAATCCATTTAACTGCTATGGTTTTTTTTTAAAGATACAAATAAATAACTACAGGTCCAAAAATCAGCTGCTGAGATTTAATGCTTTTTTATTACCATTACTGATAAAAAGAAACAACAGATATTCATGTCATTATAAAACTGATTTTGATCATTATAAGGGTTATTTTTTAGGAAACAATTACAAATATTTTCTTTAAAGAATCCTTTTAGTAATGATTTTAAAGCAAACATTCACAGATTAAATATACAATTTAATTATTTTTAGATTTCTAAAAATAATAAAAAAACTTTAAAATATTATCAGATATTACTGCAAGCAACATCATTAAAAGAAATCTGTTTCTTCTTTTAAAGAAATCCAAAGGAGCTTTTGAACTGCTGTATGCAATGAATATTTAAAAACAGGGGTTTCATGAACGCTTTTCAAGACAAAGCTTGTTCTTACCTGCAGAAACAAGGCCAAATAAAAGTGTATTAATTCGAAATTTCTCTTTGTTTTTAGTGATGCAAACAAAGTTTCCAGGAAATATTCCATGAACAGTTCAGATCCACCATTTTCTGGACTGAAAACAGAGGATTTCAACATCTATTTTTGATGGACTTATTTCCTTTAATTTATCTAAAACTATACCATCTGAAAACAAATAAATATTTTATAGGCACTTTATTTTACCAAAACAAGAAAACCATAAGTAAAGAAACAATATTAATGATGTGAAACTGATTTCCAACAAATAACATTTTAAAAATCATGAAAGTTTTAGGAAAGAAAACACTTGCAAAAAAAAAAAGATTCGGTTTGAATCAATAACACCTTCATTTGAAAAAAGCAGTAACAGATATTGCATTAACTTTTGTACCTTGCTAATTTATATCTATGCTTGTGAAATAAAAGTATATGCATTTAAATGGGAAAGCATCTATAATACGTTAGATTATAAATTTTTGTTATCAGATATATATTAATACATTTGAGACCATACCTTGAACATTTATTTTCAAAAATATTAAAATAAACAGTTATGTTACCATAAACAATAAAAAATCTTCAAAGATTTATCAATAAGTACAGTTTTATTCAAACACACCACAATCTCTAAGGAAATGAAAATATGTTAATCTTTTCTATGTATTTTTCTCTTTAATTTAACAAGACTGATCATTTTATCTCAAAATCTACACTTAAAAAAAATTAAATTACCCAAGAATAATATGTTTGTGAATGAAATACATGCAAATTATAAAATATATTTAAAATCAATAGATACATTAAGTGCTAATATATACATTTCATTCATTCCAAAACAGTTTT
This sequence comes from Araneus ventricosus, assembly GCA_013235015.1. Taxonomy (NCBI): domain Eukaryota; kingdom Metazoa; phylum Arthropoda; class Arachnida; order Araneae; family Araneidae; genus Araneus; species Araneus ventricosus. The sequence continues at coordinate 49,183 of BGPR01007798.1, read as the reverse complement.
CTGAACAGTAATATTTTCCCCTTTTTTTAATGTGCAATTTTTTAATCAACCAATTTTAAATTTAAAAATAGAAAAAAAAAGAGGAATTATACTTACCTACAAAAAGTGAAATGAAATAATGGCTAAATGAAATATAAAATAATTAATTTTTCACAATAAAGAATTATAACCAAAAACTGTTCAAAAAGTATATAAAGTTAAGAATTTTGATGTAGATCACTAAGTTTATTCATTTAAAGAAATATTGCTTCTAAACATTTCTTTTTCAATTCTAATGTTACAGCACAATGTTTAATGTTTATGTATCAATGTTATATAAAAGCAGTCTTTCCTTTCAACTTGAAAATATGAATAATAAGAAAAATAACTAGTCACAAATGACAAATGATTCTGCGATAGAGACTAGTGCCCCCCCCCCCCGATTTTGCAGTATGTAAACATTACAAAATGTTTCATATGTTATTCAATATTGTCACTCTTATCGCATCAATATTGACATGATTTACAAAATTATTTTTTTATGCAATTGTACTTTTTTTTAGCTAATTCTTCAAGCACATAAGTTGGCTTTTCCTATTCATCCTATGTTCTTCAAAAGTGTTTCAGAGTGCTTTTTTGCCACATTTTTGTGTGTGTGTACGTGAGCCCACTTCCATTTTTTTTTTGTACGACACCTTCTTTCCTCCCTTTAATTGACCTGCTTGGAACATTTATGGATGGATTGTGATATGCATTACAAAAAAAAGGGAAACCGAAACTTTTGGCACAGCTTTTGAAATACAAAAGAGCATACATGGGACATCATACTAACATACACTTTTAGGTAATATTTATATATAATTTTAGCTTTAATGGTCATGCAAATTCATAGGATTTATAAAATAAGGAAGTTTCTTAACAATTTATTTTGAAGTTGAGTTGTTGGTAACAGGGTTTACATTGAATCTTGCTTTCCAAATCCATTCTTCAAATGACAAGTGAAAAGCATACAGCATTAAAAAAATTTGAACTGTTAACATTTAATTCGAATTTTTCAATATTAAATTTTTTTTTTAGTTTTATGTGATTTAATATTTCTACGTTTGACATTCGCATTTCTTTTAATAATTTGCATTCTTATACATGCATTTGAGAATTCTTTTTATTTATTGATTTTTAACAAAAAAAAAAAACTTAACTTTTTAAAATCCAAGTACACTGCTTTGTTCTTTTAACTTTAAGATACCCTTTTATCATTTATTTCTGAAATTCCATTAAAATTCTAACAAAACTATCTGTATTAAGCATTAACTTTCCTTTTCTAATGAAATTATTGCCGACATATTAAACTATTTCCATATTTCATTTTAAATGGCATTATGTTTTTGAAATAAAATGTGTTAAAATAGTTAATTTGCTTTGTTCTTGTTTTGTTTGAAAGAACCTTCAAAATTCACATGCAAATATTAAACTGTACAACACTCATTATTTAAAAATAATAAAATTTACTTTGGGAAATAGTTTATATAACTACTGGGCACAATGAATTACTTTAAACATTTGATATAAAATTATTTCTTGGGTGTACATTATATATTCAATCTATTCTAAATGCATTTAAACTTTAGCAAAAGCTCTTCAAATCACATTTTTCTGAGCCTAAAATGTTAATTATAGTAAGATTTCTTTTCTTGAATATATTCTTCAAGAGAAAGTTTATATTGCTATTTGCCTTTCTTTAAATATTGAAATAAATAAATAAATAAATATATATATATAAATACATTAAAGTTTGAATTGCATTAAAAATTTGAAAACTATTTCTTTTAAAGCATTTAAATGCCTTAGCATAAAAATAATTAAAAATAATATATTAATAATAACTAGAATTTTAAGTGGTTAATTACTAATAATGGCCGGTTATTACTAATAATGGCCAGTTATTATTAATAATGGCAGGTTATTACTAATAATAACCATGCTCAGTATTAATAATGACATGTTATTACTAATAATAACCATGCTCAGTATTAATAATAACCAACTAAAATCACATTGACTGTAACATATATAGATTTGTGACAATTAAAATGCATAGACTTTGTAACGCATATGACTGCAGGAATAAAGGGGTTAAAATGGTTAAAGATCATTCCTGCTTTGCGATAGACAGTAAAAGAATGATGTTCCAGGAAGTACCTATGAGCACTTTCTACAGAATAAAATCGAATTGCCAAAATAAATTAGACTTACAATAACTAAAGTTAGAAAAAGAAAGTACAGGAAATATTTCAAAACAAAACTACCTGTTAAAATGGCGGAAGCTTGGAATAAGGAGATTGAGAGAGATAGCTTGTGCATCGGACAAGCAGCAGCTCCTCTAATCGTGTCATTAACCCCTCCCACTTTCATTTTTTAAATGATATGGCCACCTTTACACATTTAATTATCTTAATGTAAATAAATTCATTTACTAATTGTGTCTTATACACACAATTTGAGTTAGAAAATTATATAGTGCTTCACAGAACATCAATGTGAGTGGATGAATATTGATTGCAAGAAATTAACAATAACAAATAATTATAACTAATTTGGCAAAATTTTCGGACGTTTTTTTTTTGGGGGGGGGGTCATTTCAATCATTACGAAATTAATTTAGCAACATGACTCATCAATGATGAGATGAATCATCACTGGAGGTCAAAAGGTTCATATTCTCTAGAAATTATAAACATAATAGTATTCATGCAGTTTAGACAACTTATATACACCATTTTTTTTATAACAGACATTTTTTTTTTTAAAGAAGCCTAATACACATATGACAATTTTATCTAAATCATTTCAAAATTAATTATTAGATATTTCACTGTGATAGCTATCAATTTCAATTATTTATCCCAAACACTGAAATATATATAGTGCTGACCAAACATTTTGGCAATATAAAAGAAAGCTGAAAATAAATTACCTTAATTATATCTAAATCTAATAAGTTCAGCCAATGTGATTTAGACACAAGAGATAATGTAACAAGTTCATCAGAAATTTGTTCTGGTGATTTAAATTTTGGAACTGAGTCATCTGCTTCAGCTTCACCAGCAACTTCATTGTTTTCTGGAAAGGTGGGAAAAAAATTATCATGGAAATAATAAAATTGATTAAATTCTACAAAATTAAACAAAAGATTTTATAATACATGATATATAAAAATAAACATTATATAAGATATGCATCTCAGCAAAAACATTTTTTTTTAAATTTGAAGCTTTAGTAAACATATAACATTCAAGAATATATTTTCATAATAAAGAAGCTGATTTTGTTTTTAATTTGAAAATTCCTGAGATACCCAAGCTTGCTGGGTACTTGATAATGAAGTACAAACTACTTTTAATTGGCCACACATATTTTGACATCCTTTTTTTTTTTTCTTTCCTTCTTTTTTCAGCAATGCAAAAAGAAATGGGAAAGATAAAAAACAGAAATTCATTCATTCATCATTATTTGTTGAGAAAACAGTGTAGCAAAAAAAAATTATACAATTCTGGAACTATATGGAGATGAAATAGGAATTAAAACATAATAATTCATTTAATTCTGATTTCCAGATTTTGTCTTGGTGTACATTTGATTTGCTGTGGCCTTTTTTGTGTCACCTTTTAGTAAAATTTACTCAAATTCTAAATACTCTCAAATTTTTTCTTAAAATTTAATCCTTGTTGCTTAATTTTTTAACCAGTGATTGAATAACAACAAAAAAAAAAGTTTTTCTTAACATTCAAGTGATTTAAATAATTTTATCATAGCCACTAGAGCTTTTACAAAAACTGAACTCCTGCACTTTCTATTCTTTGATTATTTAATGTAAAATGTTTAACACCTTCAAACTTTCAAAATACAGCTCAATTATTTATGACACAATGCAGGCCAGATATGACTCACCATATCTTCCATCCATTGTAATCATTGGTAGATAAAGCTGCAATGGGTCGTATGCTTCAGGTAATTGATGGAGTAAAACATTGCGGCAACATATTCTGTGGCTGCCAACATGAACTGTGGCTAGATATTCACCAGAAGGTGACATAGTGAGGCTTACACATAAAGGATTAACAGTGAACCAATCAACAAGCCTAGAAAAACAGAATACAAATTTCACATTTTAAAAACATAAACCAACCTCATAACTTTGTTCTATAAGGGATAATATTAGAAAAAAATCTTACTAGGCTTCATGTCACAAAATGGTTAAAAATTAATTTTAAAATAAGAGATGAAATAAACTAATAAAATAAACACACCATATAGTAAGCAAATTCCAGTAAATGGATATTAAAGTAAATTATTTATATTGTTTGGTTATTGTGAATGAATACAGAATAAAACATTTATCAATTATTAAGATATAACATAATTTTCATAAAATAATAAGAACATTTAAACTGATAAACAATAATGTAATTATAAAATCATTTCTCAGCTAAAAAACAATTAAAAGTCACTTACTGTACCCACTAAAATAGAATTGAATCAATAATTATAGTCAAAAATAATTCAGGTATACACATAGTGCTTCAAAACCTTCTAACACAAGCAAACATATAAATTATGTAGACATGTAGATTACATAATTAAAATATGAAAAACAAACAAGATCTCACCCAAAGGAAATTTTATCATGATTAATTCTAGTTTTTTTTTTTTGTTTGTTTGTTTCACAGTAAAGAAAATTCTTTGGAATCATTAAAAATTTAAAATGCACAAAGTTACATAAACTAAACATTTTTTTTTTTTATTATTAAGAGATTGGCATAATTTTTTTTTAAATAAAGATCTAAAAATATAAAAATACTAACTTTCCTGAAGATATATACCAAGAATTTTAGGGATGAATCACTTGTAGTAGCTATGAACCAATTGAAATCTGCACTAAATGTCTGAAAGCATATAATAAACCTTTATTATTTAAAATGGGAAAAGTCATGGTATTTAAAAATCATATATAAATGTATACACACATTTTGAATATTTTAATTTCAACAGAAACATAATATACAATATTAAAAAATTGTCATGGAAAAGCATAAAATACTTCATAAGCTATGCATCTTAACAGCATTCATAAAATATCACTGTCAGAGATGGTTTTATTATGCAATGATCTAAAGTGCACATGGACATGCAGTAGAAACATCCCATAAAGTTTTATACAATATTTTCTGGTATATCAAGAAAGATAATGAGAATCACTCATTAACTTTAATACTGTTACAAAAATTTTGCAAATACTCTCATTTATTTTTAAATTAGTAACTGTTTCACTTTTGTTATAAAGTCATCTGACTATTCAAGAATAAATATGTCATATATTCTAGAAAATAACTACTTATGAATCAGAATAATAAGCCAGTCGTATATCCAGTGTTTAGTACTAATTTACTCGGAGGTGAAGGAAAGAATCCCAATTGAAGAAGTGAGTCACCTTTGGGACTTTTCACCAAATTTGCTAAAAGCCACACGCCCAGGGAATGCTTAGCAAGACCTCCAGATTTTTCTGAAGTCGGCAATTTGACTAAGTGAGTCGGCAAATTTGGAAAAAGTAATCAAACGTATTATTTTATTCTGCGTATCCACGACATTTGCAGAACTATTTATTGAAACGCTAAAAAAACAAAGTGAACTTTTATTTACTAAATTGGTTTTTAAATTCTCTTGCGGACCATTGTTGTCACCAATAGGGAGCCGTTCCGACTCGGGTATGCACAGGACCAGGGTGTGGTGATAGAGACTATTGTTAACTGCCCGGGGTCCAGGCAAACTTTCCCTTCTGTAGTAAAATAAATAAAGATAAAATCTCAAGAGCAATGAAAGAAATGAGATGTCACTGTTTTGCAGATCCCGAAATTTTCCATTACCCTTCTGTAAACAGCGCCAGTGTTCTTCCCTAGACTTTCTAGTGAACTCCCTAATAAAAGCGTCATCCCCTGCAAGTCCATGGACACAAGGCCGAAACTGCCGAGTTTTATTACCCTGAATCGGGGACTACGGCAAGTCGATATTGCCGACAAAATGACGGCACACCGAAATCGGTGTGTGTTTACAGACGGACGAAGAGACAGATATATATAATTCCAAAAAATGTTTTTTTTTCTTCCGTATTCGGGGACTTTAACGTAGTAAATCATCAAAATCTCGCTGTCGAATTTTTTTGGCTTTTAATAATTTTTTTTTGTTGTTGTTTACTTTGCATGAGAGAAAGTAAAGAGTTTTTAATGGAAATATCTTCATCTATCTTAAGCTTTTATTACTGTTTTAATTTCAGATGATTTAAAAGAGAAAATATCAATACTACGTTTTCTTAATATCTTAGAATTTAAAAAATAACATTAATTCGATAGAAGAATTGAGTAACAATAATCAAAAATTGCAAAGACAGTTTAAATTTTAATGTTTACTGTGGGACTATTTTGCATATTATTTTTATATTTTTAAATATCAGAAAACATTTATGAAAATTTTTCCACAACATAAAAAAAGGAATAAATAATTATTTAAATTTTTTATAATATAGATTTAAGAAACATTGAGAGATGCTAACAATTTTTTAATAATATTAATTTAGTATGTTAGCTTTCATCATATATTCATAAAAAATGTATTTTATATAAGAATTTTGTTAATGTGATATGCAAGTCACAATGATACGATTTATTTTAAAACAGGAGACAAATATTAACTCGGTGTGAAACAGTTTCTTTCAAATAAGCATATGTTTTAATTATGCGGTTACTAACATTTATTACAGCCAACTGAATAGTATTTAAAAGCTGCGAATTTTAACCTTTCCTTGCAAAGCTTATATGAATGAACTTTTCTCTCCAACATTACTATAAATTTTTTTTTTATACAGAAAGAAACTTGACTAGCAGTACATTCAGTGATTGCATTGAAACATTTTCAATCCTGAGAGTGTAAAATTTAGCCTCTTAAAATATGTAAAGTTGTTAGCTGCTAATAATAATTACATTATTATTATATTCTTCCTATAAGAACTGAATTGAACATCTAGACTATCTTTAATCTTTCTTTTATTAACAATTCAGAACTGGCAACATTAACATTATTATTATCGAATCTATCAAGCTATCAATATGGCGATGTTATCAAATCTTCTGCGTCATCTTGTAAATATCTATATATATCAGCTAAAGTATTACGAATGTGCGTGCTAAATGTAGATTAAATAAGTGTTTATAAAGTTCCGCCAACTCATTCATCCAAAATACGCGACCTGCAACCTCAAAATGACAATAGTTTTGGCGACGAGGTAAAGTACTTTGTTTATCCATCTTTATTCGAAAGTAGTTTTGCCATTTTGTAATTAATTCCTGATGGATGAGGAACAATTTAAAGCATTAATCGATGCTATGAATCAAAATCAACAACTGCTTATTGAGCGGTTATTATCAAAAGATAAACCAGAACTGACTGTTTCAAAAGAAACTCCGGTTATAACCATTTCTCATATTCCACCTTTTGAAAGTTATGAACCTAAGAAAGAGAAATTTAAATATTATATGCAACGTTTCGAAAATTACTTAATGATGAAAGATGTTTTTCAAGATAAAGATAAATGTGCTCAAATATTACTTAATTCTATCGACGCATCGAATTACATCTTGGCGGCTTTAATTGCGCCAAAAGCTCCTAACGAACTGCCGTATGATGACTTACTTAAAGTGTTAGAAAATCATTTAGCACCAAAGAGAAGCTGTTTAGTGTCACAGTATTACTTTTTATCGACTTATCAAAAACAGGACAGTTCCATTTCGGATTATGTGGCTGATTTGCGACGTGATATTGCTGAATGTGAATTTACTGTTGCTTGTGAATGCAGTATTTTTCTAAGAGCTCAATTTATTCGCGGTATTAAGGACTGTTGGATCAAAGAACAGATATTACAATCTGAATTAACTGATTTTAATGAAATTGTCGATAAAGCTATTGCGCTTGAAACGTCAAAAATAGACTGTCGCGAATTATCGAAATCGAATACAACAGGCTTGGAGGATATCAACAAAATCACAAAACGTAATCGAGAGTCGAAAAACGTAAAAATGTCCCTTAGAAATCAAACCACAAATCAGAAGGATTTAGCATCAAATTATCGTAGGAAAACTAAGAAACCTTTCCTTGACTTCGAAAAACTTGGTATAAATAATTTGTGCCTGCATTGTGGAAACAATTCTCATTTATCAAGAGAATGTCGATCAAATTCAAACCATTTGAAACGTAGAGCATGTAAATCTACTGGACATGTACAGAAGGTTTGCATCAAAACATTATTGAATGCTAACATATCAAATAGTCCAAAACTAGCAACTAACCATGTGAAAATGTATCAAGACATTGGTGTAAATGCGATCGTCGACATTTACAATAACCGTACTTCAGAATCCGCAGCAGATGCAATGAAATATTTTATTTCGGTCAAAATAGAAAATCGTTATCAAAAGTTCGAAGTTGACACGGGTGCATGTTATACACTCATACCTGACATTGACGCTACGAGCAGCCCCGCTTTTGGGATCGTGCGATCTCTTTGCGCGGTTTGGATGGCTGCCCATAGAAAAAGAGATCACCCCACCCCCCAACGGAGCACGCAAGGCCCCGCACCAGATAACCATACCCCGAGCAACTTTATTATAGATAAACCAAAATATTACAATGCAATAATTAAGACGGTAATGTTTTTTACAGACGTTTTATATTGATGGGGATAGATGCGGGTCACTGACAAAAATGGGGCCCGTTCTCAAGAGAAAGGTTTACAATAATTAATAATAAAATAAATAGGCTAATCAGTTGTGGTTACATTTTGAAATGAGACATTAAATTATGTTAAATTGGAAAATAATTAAACATTCAATTAGTGACACATTCAATTCTTCTTAATAATACATCGAGACTTGTCAGTTATGGTTACATTTTGAAGTGAAACATTTAAATATGTTAAATTAGAAAATAATTAAACATTATTTACAAAATGTGCAAAAACCAGTTGAAAACCCACTTAGAACCAATCAAAAGACCTATATAAGCATTTTGATTGCTTTTAAAATATTTGCCTCTTTCCAAGCAAGAAGATGATTAATTATTTCAATGATTAACAGCCAATGGTCTGGTTCCCAAATGTTTCTTAATGATTTCAAAAAGCCATAAATTCATCCCAGATGAATTAGGCCCTCATCATGTGATGAAGACCAAGAACCCAATCTTAAAAGAGGGATTATTTATTAGAATGCCTTGTATGATGCCAAGTTGGTGCCATAGTTTTGGTTGTGGATGAAACAGTTTACGCATGTAATGAATTCATGGTTACAGTCACGTGACATGTGGTGGCCAGCACAATGTCCACAGCTTGGGGTTGTAAATGCACAGTCCTACAAGGATATGTATGTATCCAATATTCCTTGTGGTGTTAAGTGGGAGGAGGGAGCCTCCACCCCAGAAATGGATGTATACACAATCTCAAGGTCTTTTGAATTGTCTCCACCAACTTCCTCTTTTTGGAATGGTGGGGAAGAAGCCGAGGTCGGCGTTGAGTGGTAAATGATTGTGTTTTATGCCGAATTGTCCTGTCCAGATGGAGAAACTAGATTTGAACTTCTTGCATTTATTAGAATGTCCAGACAAGGACTTTTTACTGAAGAAGGAATTGTCTCTTTTCGAACTTGAGGTTTATGTGAAGATTCATCTGATGTTGAATTTGAAGTGATGCTATGCTCCATTACCTTTCGTTTTTGTCTGAAAATTGATGCGAACTATTAGCATCTAGCCTTACATTGTCTTTCGAGTGAGGTGGAGCTTGGGTCATATTTGATGGCTGAAATTTACGACCCTTATGTCCTGCTAAAGTCCAGTCATCCTGGGGGCTGTTTGAATTTGAACCTGACTGATGTTTATTATGATTTCCCTTCCGATTCCCTCTCGAACTCTTACCTTGCCGACTGACCACTTCACCATTTTCGTCCAGTAATGGGCCACCTGCCCAACGTCTTTACATCTTAAATGCAAGATTAATTCAGAATGAAGATAAAGACTGCCGATGTATAATAACAATACTATCTAAACAGGGTAGGGCCAGGGCAGTTACCCCACAAGCCAGTTCCCGCACACACCATGCAGAGCAGAGGAGAAAAAAAAAAGGGAATTAAACAAGACAGAATTAGAAACAAGAGAGGAGCAATATAAAAGAGAGAATACAATGAACAATGGGGAGTAAGGAAAACCTTGAACATTTGCCAAAAGAAAAGGGGGAAGAAAATGAAGAAGGGGGTGAAAATTTTTTGCAAGATAGGTTGGAGGGGGGGGGGGTAACTACATACCAAGAATGAAGGGGCTAGTACAAATAGGAGAGGAGATATAAGCTAAAGTAAATCCCATGTTAGAAAATTATTTGAAAAAAATTGCTTGCGAAAATGAGTTAAGATTTTAATTAAAATTGTTAATAACTTTTGAACGGTTGGTAATTAGGAAATGAAAACTTAAGAGAATTAAGAGGGGGTAACAGGCTACCCTTAAACCAAATTATGGCGCCCTAAGAATAATAGAATGGGAAAAATGGAGGAAAAAGTGAAAAATCAAGGGGGAAGAAAAGAGGGGGAAAGGAGAACAGGAAAAAAATTGTAATTTTCAAGAAGGTGAGTTACCTTGGGGAGGACCTAATTACGAAATTTAGTGAACCCCAGATTAATGGTTAATTAATTAAAAATAAAAGAGTAAAAACTAATCAGGGATTTTTACAGTAAAGAAATACCATCCTCTCCCATTGAGCTGCACCAGGTTCCCATAGCAACCAGTAACCACAGTATAAGAAAAGAAAACAATGTTAGAATTTAAGGGGGGGGGGTAGCAGATGCTGAATGCCCCTCTATGAAAGTTAATTAGTGTTAATTAAAATACTATAGTAACAAGCGCCATATACGTCCACACCGTCGCTATTCAGACTAGAAGGGAGTCTCTAATGTTTTGAAATGTTGCCAGATGCCTAAATATAAGTTTTAATATGAATATTAAAGAGTTGCCAGATTGATTGTATTATGAAAATTTTTAGCGCTGATGATGATGATGATTAGAAATCAAACGTTTAAAATTTAGTGGCAACAGTGAGCTTTAATAAGAGGAAGCTGGGCGCCTCCCTGTCTGGGCCAAACAACAACCCAACGTGCACAACATGGCGGAATTTACTTTTATAATAACATAGCAGAAATATTAAAGAAATTAAAACACTATGTTAAAACATGAAAGAAATAAGCTATGAGGATGACAATTATACTGGGAAAAAAGTTACTTAAAATATAAACAGATTTGACAAGGTTCCGCCCCGAAAAGTAATTAGACGAAATAATATAAAGCAATTAAGAAGTAAAATAATTAACATGGGAAAATGCTCGAGCTATCATTACCAACCTCCACTCCGAAACTTCGTGTTTACAACGGAAAAAAGAGAAGGGGCTTCATTTGGAGAATTTTTCAAAGATTTATTAAAAATAGAAAGAAAAAAGGCTGAGGGTTGAGATAAATTCGAAATGAAAGAGAAACGCCTAAATGATGGGGAAGAAGTTTCAAATTAAGTTAATTAAAGAAATTTAATTAAATAAAAAATTTTAAAAATGATGTTTATAAAATTTGATGAAAAATTGGCTGAGAATCCGCAATGAAGAGAGCCTAAAACTTTTATAACTTTTTAAGTTTCAAAGATAAACATAAAATTCAAAATGAAATTTAATTAGAAATGGTTAATGCAAAATCTATTAAAAAAATTTAAGGAAATGGAAAGAAAGAAGGAAAGTTATAGGGTTGCAAACACAAAGGTAAAAAGGAAATCGGAAGTCAAGCTCGAGCACACATAATAATTTCAAAAAATCATACAAAAATGACAAAAAATAGTATTAACAAGCAAAAAATACTGAAATGCTCTGCATGGTATACACTTTAAGATAGGAACAGTTCGGAGGCACTTACCCAGGCCAACTCCATAGGAGTTAGCCAGACATCTTTAGAATGGTGGTGTCCGGCATAAGAAAAACACTTTTTGAAGAGGATAAGTCCGGAAATAATAGATGAATAATCCAATGGCATTTATTGTGATGATAACTTCCTTCAGAAGCACTCACAGAAACAAAAATTTTGATGAATGGGTAAGCGGTTCAAAAGTTATAGATTGAAACAGTTTGAAAAGTGCGGAGCTCGAAGAAACGCGGCCGCACGCTTGAAAAAGGCAACTTGAACCAACCGGAATCGCATTTCGATCCTATACTGAGAATGTATTCTTACCTCTCGGTAAAGTGCGAGTAAAAGTGGAACACAAGGGTCACGTATCCTTTGAGGATTTGTATATAGTACCTGATGGATTTGATCCTTTATTAGGAAGAGTCTGGGTCAGACATTTAAAAATGAATCTAAATGAAATAGATCAAAACACAGACAACGACATTCAAAATGAAATATTTTCGATCCAAAACATTACTGATATTGAAAAGCATTTTCCAGAAGTATTCAAACAAAAAGTCGGTTGTGTACCTAATTTCACTATCAAACTAAAATTACGTGATGGAGCTAAACCTAGTTACACTCCAAAACGGAATGTACCCTATGCTTTAAGGGTAAAGGTTGATAAGGAACTTGATTCTCTCGAAGCAGGTGGAATAATATCCAAATCAATTACAAGTGATTGGGGATCACCTTTAGTTGTAATTCCTAAGGGAGTTGGAACAATTAGACTTTGCGAAGATTATAAAGCTGGAGTTAACGATCTACTTATGAATGTAAACTATCCAATCAAGAAAATCGATGAAGTTCTAAATAGTCTTAGATTCCAAATACTTCTGCAAATTGGATTTATTTAAGGCGTATCTTCATTTACAGACTGATGAAGACAGCAGCATTATCCAAACAATTTCAACGCATCGAGGAACATATAAAATGAACAGGTTGAGTTTTGGAATTAAAACTGCTCCGGCAGAGTTTAATCGGGTAATCGATCAAATTCTGAATGGTTTACCGAAAACTATAGCTTATTTCGATGACATTGTGGTTCATGGTACAACTAAAGATCAATGTTCTAAGAACCTTTTTGCTTGTCTAGAAAGGTTACATGAGTATGACTTACACTTGAGCATCAAGAAATGTACATTTTTTCAAACAAGAATCGAATATCTAGGTCATGTAGTAGAAAAGAACAAGATATCACGATCACCATCAAAAGTTGAAGCTATCATCCGAATGCAGCAACCAAGAAGTGTTCAAGAACTTCGACAATTTTTAGGTATGGTTACTTACTATTCTAGATTCATACCAGATGTTTCTACTATTACCTATCCTTTACGTAAACTCCTTCGTAAAAATCAGAAATTTTACTGGAATAAGGAATGTCAACAAGCTTTTCTTAAGCTCAAAGAAGAACAGGGTTCCCACTCTTATTGAAGAAAAAAATTCGAGGACTTTCAAGGACTTTTTAAGAAAATTCAAGGACCTTTTACGGAAAATTCAAGGACCATAAAATTACATATTGTAGAAATAGTACATAACTGAATTTTTCACTTGAAAAATTGGAAAACATGTCTATACATTTGATATTTCAGTTGTTCTGATTTTACAGGAATCAAACTACAAATTAAAATAATATAAAAAATAATAATAATAAAAATAAGTTATAAAAAAATTTCAAAAAAAAAAAAAAAACCCCAACCATGATTTAAAAAAATATTTGATGTCAATAGGACAAGAGACAGTGTAGAAGCAATAATGATAGAATCTTAACTGAAAACTTGAAATATATTGAGATAAAATCAAACAATGTATCTAATTTATCTTGAATATTCATAAGTCAATCTCAATTGAACACTAAAGAAATTTACAATTAATAACCATTTTATGCTTTTTGAAACAGATCTCTTATAAATCTTTATATTATAGCTTTTAAGATCAAGCCTTGCCATTTTAGTAATTCAATCACAATGTAACAATGATTCAAACAGAATAAAAACTAAATTTTTAAATCAAAATTAATTTTATTTTTGACCTTCTAAAGAGACAATAATCAAAAGTAGCTATCAATACATGATTGATTCAAATTTTTTAAACAGTTGAAAATAATTAAAAATAAGTGTCGGACTTATTTAACTCACCAGGCAATCAGGAGGGCTATCGGGCTCAGCCCCTCCTCAGAGCTAAACCTAAATTCTTGATTTAATTTTAAAATCTCATGTACACTGTTTGATCTTAATTTTTCATTTTAAAAAATATAAAAAATCGTGACAAAATTAGCTCTGACTTGGACAGGCTTCAAAAAAATTTTCCTACTTTCTAGATCATTCCATCTAATTTTGTAGTTGGCACGGTCGAAAACATTTTTTGACCAGTTATTTTATTGTATTTTGTATTAAATTATCGAAAGTATTGTATTATTCTTATTGTCAAGAGAGGAAAGACTGTAAAGTTAAAGTGTTTTGGTTTATATAAGCCATGAGGTCCTGGATTCGCCACTGACCCCCATGTAGATACAAGTTTCAAGTCTAAGCAGCGAAATTTACTCTCCATACTGAAAGGTCCGAAGCGTAAAGTGCAACCAACCTATGGTTCGAGAACGTTCCACTCTCTCTGTAAAATTTCCACCTTGGGGGAAAAGGATATTTCTTAAAACTGTTAGGAAAAGTTCGATCATAAATTCGCTGTAATCCTCAAAATTGGCCATTAGCATTTCAACCCCAAACCAATTTCTTTCAAATAAAACCCCTTAAGATTATCAGCTCTCATTGCGGTTTTTGAGGGGGGCAGGATGCTCAGAGTATCCTACAAATCAGAGGGTTAAAGCCCCCACTTACAAGAGAGTACTGTTTGTTTGAAAACCCTGAGGGATTCCGAAGGTCATGGACTATCCCTCTTGAACTATTTTACTCTGCAGAGGGTGACAAGTGGCAATGAGAAACACGAGTGCATTCCCGGAGTATTTTCGGTGACCTTCATATTTCGCGTTGAGGAGAAAATGGGGGCGGAGATTATCGGCGGTCGCTTAAAAATTCAAGGACCTCATCCTTTTTTCAATGACTTTCAAGGACCTAATTTCATCAAAAAATTTTCAAGGACCGCGGGAACCCTGGAAGAAATATCCAGTGACAGAGTACTAGTACCCTTCGATACAGAATTACCTGTTACGTTAGCGACAGATGCTAGCCCAGTGGGAGTTGCAGCTGTATTATCGCACATCATTGACAATGTAGAAAAACCAGTCGCTTTCTCTTCCTGTTCCCTAACAGAGGCTGAAAGAAATTATTCTCAACTTCATAGAGAAGCCTTAGCAATTATTTTTGGAGTTTCCCATTTCATCAATTATATTTATGGCCGACACTTTGTTCTCATAACAGATAACCAGCCCTTATCCAGAATATTCCACCCTAAAACTGGCTTTCCAAAAATGACATCAGCTCGACTTCTGCGCTATGCTTCCTTTTTAGCAGGATTTGATTACACAGTCAAATTTCGAAAAGGATTGGAAAACCAAAATGTGGATTGCTTATCTAGAGCTCTTGTTAACCAGAATTGCATATCTGCAGACGTATCTATAAATGATGAAGTACATCAAGTCTGCGCATCAGCTGTTTTCGAAATATCAAGTGAAAATCTAACTGCAGATGCTATCATACAAGAAAGAGAAAAAGATCAGGAGTTGGCACAGATCAAACGAGAACTTTTATCAAGTCCAGTAAACAGTGATTACATTTTAGATAGTGGCATTTTATTTAGGAATAATCGTATTGTAATACCAAAAACCCTTCAACCTACGGTTTTGAATGAGTTACATTCAACACATATTGGAATAACGAAAATGAAGCAGTTAGCGCGACGCTACTGCACATGGAAGAATATCGACAAAGATATAGAAAACTTGGTCAAATCTTGCAAAGATTGCTCTTCAGTAAAACACAGTCCTGCCAAGGCACCCCTTAATCACTGGGATTTACCAATTAACAATTGGGATCGAATTCATATCGATTATGCAGGACCCTTTCAAGGATTTCATTACCTAATTGCTGTAGATGCAAAATCTCGATGGGTAGAAATTAAAGTGTTGCAAAGATCTCCTAATTCGGAAATTACCATGAAATTACTTAATGAAATTTTTGCAACGCATGGATATCCTTTAGTTATGGTTTCTGATAATGCCTCGATTTTGAATGAATCTAATGAAAAATCTTCGATTTCTAATGAAGAATTCAAATATTTCAGCTGTACGATTGGAATAAAGCAAAAATTTATCGCACCTGGCCATCCGGCAACAAACGTTCAGACTTTGAAAGATAAATTAAAGTTGATGACTTCTGAAAATCTTTCCATCCACTTAAAAGTTCAAAGAATTCATTTTCGATATCGAGCTACTCCTTTAACAAATGGAAAGTCACCAGCAGAAATGTATTTAAATCAGAAGATTCAAATCAAATTGGATGCAATGTTCCCACACTACGAAATGAAATCTGAACAAAAGATAAAGCCTCGTACTCGTATGATTCAGGTGGGGGAGAGAGTACGAACAAAGTTTTTCGTCAACAATCAACTTAATTGGAAACTCGGAGTTGTTACTCAAAAACTTGGTCATCTGCATTACATCGTAAAGTTAGATGAAGGAAGAGAAGGTAAGCGTCACATCAATCAAATGCAGAAATCTGCAATTCAAAAGGAAGAAGTAATATCCAATACTCCAACTTCAAATTCGAAACCTTCCTTTAGTGAAGACTACAGCCCTGATCAATTTATCAACCGTCCTATTACTCAAAGGAACAGGCTAACTACAGATCAAGATTTAGGAGACAACGACCAACAGCAGAGACCTTCACCGCTTATCCGGAGTTCTGCAAGATTTAGACGTCCAACAGCAGTGGCGGACTGGCCAGGTTGCCCAGTGGCAAGTGGGCCCCCCTTAAACATAAGCTGATATGGGCCCCCAGGATATGTGTAAGTGAAAGAGAGAGAAAGGGAATAATTTTTTTTCTAGATAAATTCCTGCGTCTTTTCTAAAGCAAACAAAATAGCAAGTAGTTTTATGTTCCTCACACAACTTTTTCTTTCTGTGCAAGGTCGGGACGCAATGACCACTGATATCACCCCCGGCAAGACGCAAGAGATGACCCCTCTGAGCAGAAAGGGTACGATTCTTGGAAATGTCTAAATACAGGGCCAGGGAATACATGTATCTCCCAGGGCCAGGTCTCAATAACATTCTTTTCTGTTGTTAGTGCTTTTTACAGTAGTAAAACTGACGGACAAGAGAACAAAGAAAATAGTCTACTTCGGACCACTGAATCTTACAGGGGGAAGGGGAATCGTGTAATTTGACAAAATGGCAACGGTGAAAAAGGGACACTCGCCTTTTCCTTCCGGGTAGAGGGTCTATGGTAGTGTTATGTTAACAAGGTTGTGAAAACGGTGAAGGGCCCTTTCTTTCGTTACAAATAATTGGGGTGTGGGGAGTCAGGACCAGCAGGTCCTGGTGGGGAGTGTTATTCCTGTTTTCAGTCAACAAAGAGAAGAACATGCATAGAATATCTTACAAAAGGAGAAAAAAAGACTTAGAGAGGTGAATTCAAATTTTTCCTACCTTTACATTGCTTTTCTAGTATTAAATACCGACAGTCTTCGGCGAATAACTGAATAATTCATCTTATTAACTGTATGGATTAAATTATGCCAGCCAACTTTAAATTCACCAACTTATTTAATTTTTGGTAAGCTGAAGCCATTAATTGTTACAAAAAAACAAGAAATAAATTAGTTAAAAAATTGAAAAACAGTGGACAGGAAATGTATTGATATTTGAACTAAATTTTGATGTAATATATTTCGCACTGATAAAATTAATGACTTAGGTTTTTACATTTAGCAGATAAAAAAAAAGGCTAAAATTCTTGATAATCAATGAAGTGATTTTTTTTTATTGGTCAAGCATAATTCTAATTTAAATTACAATTATTACACTTTATTAAGCTAATTATAGAGTGAATATTTAACCTAATTAAACACAAAAGAATAATATAATCTCCAGGACAAACTTTCTTTTCGTAACAGGAGAGATGAGTTTTAAGATCATTGCTAAAAATTAAATATATCATAATAATATTGTAAATATGTCTAAGAAGTAAATTTATTTCAACTAATGGGGACAGAAAAAAATTGGACCAAAAAATGGTGAAATGGAATGCAATTTATTGCATTAAAGAAAGTTTTTATATCATAAGATGAAAATAAAATTTTATATTGTACTTCTTCTTTATCAGAAGACAAATATAAGATTTATTGATTTGAAGCAATGAAAGTTGATTGACTTTCATTACAACATTTCAAAGTATTGTTAAATATCATGCTTAACAATATTTTTTTTTAAATTGCAAAATTAAGGAAAAAATTGCACAGCAAGTAAACTGGCATCATATTGAAAGATAGAAATTTTTAAATTGAATAATGTGTAAAAATTATATTTATGTGATAATATTTTTTGAGTTATAGTTGAAAAAATTCCCAGTTCTTGCTTAATTTTTAATTAATTAAAATTTAAAAACTTTCCTAGATGCATATTCCTACGCTCTTATATTATGTTTGTACCAAATTTGGTGTCTCTAGATTCAACGGACTGTAGAACATCAGCAGACTGACAACAACCTACACATGCATTCTCTTTTATTATTTGTTGACATTTGCATACAAAAGCAAGATCAGAAGTAAAACATAGAAATAACGCTATGGTACTTCGTGTTAGATTTTATTGCTTAAAAAAATAAAATATATCTATAACTTATAATTTTCTTATTTTCAACTGTCTTGTTTGAAAATGATTTAGTACAAAAGTTTAGTTCTTTATATATAAGGAGGAATTGTTCGTCTTTTATAAAAATTTACAGTTTTTGTCCAAATTTGATGAAATTTTTCACATGTGCTCTTCAAAACAAAAGGAGAATCACTGTCAACTTTTCAAAATCCTGCAGTTAATTAAAATTTCAGTGATTAAAAATTGAGCAAGATTTTGTTGTTTTTCCTGTGATATCTTTCAAAACCAATTTCAGAAGAATGATTTTTTTAGAAAATCAAAAAAATATTTTTGTAAGGATATAAATTTAATAACAAATTACGAAAATATCATTACTACAAATCACTAAACTAATAATCATTAAAAGAATTTTCTTCCCTCACTCTTACAAAAAATACCCTACTAATGGACAACATTTCGCCTTCACACTTTGTCGCTAAAACTGTATAAGAAAAATTTAACCTAAAGAATTTAAAATCAAACATTTTTCATATTTTCGTTATTTTTCTCGGGAAATTGATATTAACTCTGTGGATGAGAAATTTATTGGTATTAGACTTGCTCGCAACTTTGTATTCTTGGTGAGTATCTTTAAAAATAATATGCTATGCTGTTATCTATTCCTTGCTTTAGTTTGAACTCATTTAATCCTGCTTTGTAGAGCGAACTATTAGAATTTAATTTTAGGGTAGGGTGGACCTTGAAGAACGAAGTCAAAATAAAAATCATCACTGAGAGTTTGTTTTCCATCCGTACATTAAAAAGTACAAAATCAAATACAAATTTGTAGGATGTCCAAAATTAAATTTCTGAATTCAAAGTCTTGTCAGTCTCATCTGGGTCAAAATATACTGGAAAGCCAGGCAATGATCGCGTCGCAGAGAAAAAGTGCTCCTTCTCTGTCGAGCTTGCAAACCGTTTTGCTAAGATCTCCACCGAATATGATTAAATATTAGTATATCCACACACTCATTCTTTTATCAAAGGGATTTGTAAACAACGCGTGTGAGGGATTATAATCCCAATGCTAAGAATAACCACTTAATAACTAATAAATACTAATTATCCATGAGTCTTTCTCTTCATTAGAATTTAGTTGGAATAATATCATTATTTAGATTTAGTTTAGCTGAGAGTCCCGATTATGGATAAGTGGGTTTTTATATTGTGCCAACCACTATGCTTGTTTTTACCTTTTCTGCTCTTAATAGCCCTGCATCGATTGAAAATATATTAAAAGAACTTTATCTGTAAGGAGTGAAATCCATTCTTGAATTATCAAAGCATATTTGTAATAATATTAGTATTCGTAATGAATGATCTAATGATATTAGTGAATTCTGTTATTTCAAAGTTAAAGATAAATAACAGATTTATAAGTTCATTGTCTGAACAGAACTTGGAATTCTCTGTATATTGCTATCTATTGGAAAGGAACTGTTAGAAGATTTGGATGCAGAAGTAATTATTGATATACCATCTAGTAAACTCAAGAGCTGACTAGATATCTAGTAAACTCAAGCGCTTACTGAGTTCTGTACTTTTGAGCTGTTAATCTTCTAAAGTAAGAAGTACATGGGTAGCTCTATAATTTCAGTTTGGTTAAAAAATTCTCAAAATAACAGCACAGTTCCAAAATTACAGTAAGCTATACACCCACCAAAAATTATTTAAAATTCAATCACAAATTTGTTTTTGTATTTGGTAATTCTTACTTTCAATGATATGTAATAATACATGTATACTATAATTAGTAATTTGACTAGCAAGGCGAGGTCCTGTTTTCACTGGACCGTTTGAGTGAAAACAGTTTGTTTGTCAGTAATTTACCGACTTGTCTAATGCAATCTGTTTGTCTATAATTTGTTTTTTCACGATCAAACGCGTTGTTCGATTCTCTTTGAATTTGGCATGAATGCTCTTTGATGACGACGAAAACGACCTTATGTGTAAAGATTTTTATTTTTTTGTTCCGTTTCAAGATGGTGGACTCTTAAATGGTTGCGTTTCATGTAATGTTAAGTGTTTTTCCAACGATTGTAGCCGAACGAAACTCCGTTAATAATGCTTCCAAAAATACCTCTAATAATAACAAATTACATTTCATTGTGATATTGTTAATATTGATAAAAGCAGACATTTAATTGTACTTTAATTAATAATGATAAAAGCAGAGACTTGCGCGAATAATTTGAATTTAGAAAATAAATGGCTGAGCTTTTAAAGACTGAAATGAAGAGCAGATTTTTTTTCGGGGGGGGGGGGGCGGGGAATTTGTTCACAGAACTACTAGTATATATATAACAGCTTTTTATATAATAACAATATATAATAATTTATATAGTATATCATGTCCATTTATTGCTTTTAATTGATTATATTTATAATAAATAAAATTTAAAAAATAAAGGGAAAAATATCATTTTTGATATGAGTGGGCCCCTATTGACTACTGGCAACCACTATTTTCAGACCCAGTCCGCCAGTGTCCATCAGCATATCTGCAAGATTATGATCTATCTTAAATTGGACTTTCTTTATTTAGCATTTAACTTGTTAAGTAGGGGAGAATTATTATATTCTTCCTATAAGAACTGAATTGAACATCTAGACTATCTTTAATCTTTCTTTTATTAACAATTCAGAACTGGCAACATTAACATTATTATTATCGAATCTATCAAGCTATCAATATGGCGATGTTATCAAATCTTCTGCGTCATCTTGAAAATATGTATATACATCAGCTAAAGTATTATGAATGTGCGTGCTAAATGTAGATTAAATAAGTGTTTATAAAGTTCCGCCAACTCATTCATCCAAAATACGCGACCTGCCACTTCAAAAAATCACAACAATTATTCGAATGCTAAACTGTTTCAGGAATTTTAAGAAATGTCACAATCTTATGCCGCTGACCTCAGCAACAAACTATTGCTGGAAAATAAAGTTTGGGAACTTTTTATGTTCCTTTTTCTCTATTAAAAATGTTCATTTCCTGGATTTCAAAAGAAAAGATGGTCATAAAAAAGCATCTTTAAAAATGAAAGATTAAATATTTTTTAAGAACTACATACGAGGAGTTTTCTGACAAAAGTGAACATATAAACTTTTTTCTAAAAAACGTTTTGTTAATATTTTCTCATCTGAGTACCCAACTATTAAGGGGTGCAGTATCATTCATTTTGTCTCATAACTTAGTTTTCCCCTTTGTAAAATTACCCAAAGTTCTTAATTCTTAAACAAAACTAAAAATATCCACTTCTAAAACCAGCATTGTAAAATGGATATGTTCACTTTTGATTTTAAAAAATATATATCATATTTTTAATCTTTCTGTAACATCTTTATTTATTTTTTGTGCGTCTGTGCATTTAATGCTAGAAAAACATAACTAGCTCTCATTTGGGGTGAGGGCCTTCTTCCCCTTATGTAAAATGTCAGCATTTCTCTTCCAAAATCTTGATAATTATGTCCAGAAACATTGAAATATACCACGTAAGGAAACCAGTACACAAATACTTTATTTTCCAATCCTGGAAGCTTTTACAAGCACGACAGCTTAAGAATCCTGTAATTTCAAGGTATCTTTGGGTTGCACCATTCATGAAAAAAAGGGGTAGAAGTAGACTGACAGATTTATGATCAGGGGAATGCAATTGTTTTTACATAACAAAACCCCCTAATTTCTTATTATACAGGAAACTCGAACGGACACTATCCTGAACAGTCGTAAAGTTAAAGACAACATAAAGCAATCTCAATCCAGAAAGCGGGAATGTAGCTGATAAAGTACAGTGTGGCTTGCATACACGAAACCTGCTTTACTATAGACGAGTTAAATCATTATTATTACTGTGGAACTTGGTTAATTCAAACATTTTTTTATCCGAATTCGTAAGTAATTCGATTTTTTCTCTATTTCCTTAAACTTTCTATACGCATAATGCCTAATATAGTCTGTCATTCGAATTTATTTTGCTTACTTAAATGTCAAGAATGAAAATTGTAAATTTTTTTATATTTCTAAATTGCTTTCGTCCTTACTTTGTATGCTCATCGATCGTTAATAAATAACTTTTTGAGGTTCTTTATTGACTCGAAAATCCAGTCAATGTATCCAATCAAAACAGCAAAGAAATATTTCTCACTTTTTGAATTATTTTAAATTTAAACTTTAAGTAATTTTTTAAAATTATTATCAATAAATGTTATTACCTTATTCATTATGTATTCTTTATTAAAGGTGTTAAATTTTAAAAATCAGGGATGAGATTGGCAAAAAAGCAAAAAGACTGAAATCATATGTTAGCAAAAAATTTGTACCACAATCTATACGCGAAAGAAGCAAAACATCAAAACAGGATGAAAATATTACACTATAATAATTAATAACTTAATTATTTATAATTCAGTACGTATAAATAAGAAAAATAATATTAAATTATTATTAAATCATTCACATTAAAAGTTAACAAACAAGTTTAACACATCATCAGGGGCATCTTCAAATACAAAATTAGACATTAAAACATATTTACCACCTGTACATCACTGAGATGCAACATTCACCCAACAGAAGTCTGAGAAGAATTATATTTAATAGCCTTTTGATAAAAGTTAGCTCAAAAAATAAATAAAAATAAAGACAAATAATTTCTTTTGCTTCATGCAATTGTGCAAAGTGCTCTTTACACACTTAGTGCTTTTGTGTAAAATAAGCTCTTTATAAATTATAATAATGTATCATATACTGAATTCTGTTTTATTTCTTTTATTTTTATAGATTTTTGAAAAAGTAACAGGACAATGATTTTGCACCTTATAAAGTGAGAGGGGTAGAGAAATTGTACAGTTACAATGACAGATTCATTTAGCATTAGTTATTTGAAACATTTCCTTAATTGTCAAAGAAGTGGTTTTCTTTCGTTTTTTCATTTGTGTGGCTTTTGTTGGTAACAGATCTATATTAACACGCTTCAGCCCTTTATTTAGGAGGGCTCCTACCTTTGACAGATTTTTCTTCAAAAAGGATGTGTTTGCTTCCTCTGCAAGTTTATTTTCAATAAAGGCTAAAGTTTTTGCACAGTCTTCATTAGTTTCTCTCTGTTTAATTACTGGCATAGTTGTCGGGACTTCACTATCTCTAGAATGCCTAGGTAAATCATCTGTTTTATTTTGAGAAGAGTTTTTTTTAATGTCTTATTCTCTGCGTTTTTACTGCATTTGCACACAACTTTTTAGCTGCCTCTTTTGACAGAAGTTTCTTTTTTTATGTAGTTTATTTATTTGTTTTTGTTTCGTTTTTTTATTTCTTCACTTTGGTATGCCCTACAAGATGACCTTAAGTTTTCAACTAATTTTTTTCAACATTTTCAAGCAAAAAAGTTTTTCTTTTTTGCAAAATATGCCACAGAGGTTTTGTTTTCTGCAAAAAGGTGGTACTTAATACTTTGAATGGCACTGAATGTTGGAATGTTCATCCTTGTAGAGCTTGCTGATATAATGTTGATTCGTCAGTAGAAGATGAATCAGCTAGTTTCCTAGTCGGTGGAGTTAAACCGCACTGTTGAGCATATTTTCCCAGAATTTTCTTTCTAAAACGTAAGATAGGAAGGTTTCTTTTCTTTGTGTAAAAGCGGAATTTTCGGAAGAAAAAGCAAATTTTTGCAGGGGGGGGGGGG
>BGPR01007798.1:0-15404 GCA_013235015.1 Araneus ventricosus | reverse complement strand
CAATAAACACAGTTCCCCTTACAAGGCTGTAAATCAGTTGTTGATGGTTAGAAAGTTACTTTTGGTAGGCATTGCTTGTAATTTTTATGTTGCCATTTGTTACAGAGCTCATTTTAGCATTTTGAACTAGCTAACAATGCTTCGGTCTAACCAGCAAATTTAGGAGAAACCTATTTTTATGTGAAACTTGTTCGAAATGTTTGTGTAAGCTTCTTTAAAAGTATGAAAACACTAACATAACTAATGAAATTTTAAGAAATTAAGATGAAACAAAGAAGGAGCAGTTTAAAGTATTTCACTGATGAACTTTTCCAAAGTTGTCCAGAAAGGAAGATTTTAAAGTGAAAGGAGAGTGTTATTTTTTCATCACAGAACATGGAAAAGGATCTTGCGAAGGAATAGGGGATTCAATAAAGAGACTGACACCTTGTGCTAGTTTACAATGATCATATAAAAATCAAACTCAAACCCCACGACAACTTTTTGAGTGGACTGTAGAAAATATTACCAAGGTAGATTTTGCCTACTCAACCCAAGAGGAATATGCTGAATCAGAATTGTTCTTGAACAGTCACTTTGATCAAGCATTGGCTATCTAAGGAACCAAGCAATATCATGCATTCATTCTCAAAACTACACCAACCTTATTGGTGAAATACTTTTCATATGATTTGCAAGGTTGGGAAAAAGAAGTGTCAAAATATCCAAATAAACTGAAATTAGAAGACATATCAGGTTACATAACCACTGTCTATGAAGGAAAGTGGTGGCTCAGCTATGTTTTGCTGAAAAATGAAGAATTTGATTAAGTAAAAGTAACTTTTCATCGTAAAAGCTAATAAGTATTCTGCCAAAGTACAAAAACATGTACGATTTAATTATTTTAGACTCATTACTGTATTCTTTCTTCAGGTTAGCATTCATATTTATTTTCACACTAGTGTAAATATTAGCTTTCTTGTATTATTCAGCTTGATACAGGGAATTAATGAAAAACAAGCTTCAGTTTAAAATTTTTTTAACTATTAACCCATTGTCATCCCAA
Organism: Araneus ventricosus; assembly: GCA_013235015.1. Classification (NCBI taxonomy): domain Eukaryota; kingdom Metazoa; phylum Arthropoda; class Arachnida; order Araneae; family Araneidae; genus Araneus; species Araneus ventricosus. The sequence continues at coordinate 14,359 of BGPR01007798.1, read as the reverse complement.
ATTAATATTTTGCCAGGTGATTTACAACAATACAAACAATTCATGGAATTAATTTGAAAATTTTAAAATATGTACTTTTTGAAAAATTTAAAATTAAAATTTTAATTTAAATTTTGACAAAAAAATTTGTATACTAACCTATAGTATGTTGTATACCATTGGAAAGAGCATGCAAAATGCTGTAAAATGACACCTGCCCCAGCTCAATTAGGAGAGCTCCTACAGTAATTCAAAAAATTTTCGTTTGCGGTTTTTGGGCAAATTTTTGAAAATTTACATTGCTGTAATTCAAAAAGGTGTCCACATATCTTAATCAAATTTGGTACTTTTCCAAGTCTATATCAATAGTATATCTCTGCCAAATTTCATGAAAATCCGAGATGGTGAGGTTTATAGAGTGTGTTGATTTGACATGGAATGACCCCTTTCTTCTTTGCAGTAAATCTAGAGTGGCACCCATTAAAAGTGAGACCATACCGAGATTGGAGTTAGCAGCTTGTCCACTGCTAGCCCAGCTCACAAGAAAAATGCTTAATGCACTGAAATTAAAAATAGATCAAGTCCTTCCCTGGTCTGATTCCACTGTAGACTTATCGTGGATTGATACTTCTCCTCATCTTTTAAAAGCCTTTTTGAGTAATAGAGTAGCTCAGATACAAGAGCTTACTAAGGAGTATCATTGGTCTCACATCACTTCTAAAAATAATCCGGCAGACCTCCTTTCTAGAGGAATAGATGCCCAGTTTCTTGTGAATAACCAATTTTGGTTTCAGGGACCTGATTCTTTTAATTCCTTGAACTCTGAAACTGAACTAAACCAGTCTGATAAAAATTATTTATCAGAATTCAAATCTAAGGACTCAGTGTGTTTAACTGTGAAAACTTCTGCTTTATTTGAAGATGTAATTTCTATTTCCAATAATTTTCAAAAATTAATACGTATCATAAGTTTGATTTTCAGATTTATAAATAAATGTAAAAAGAACTCAAAGGAATGTGGAGCTCCAAGTAAAATAGAACGGCAAAGCGCTGAAATTTATATTTTGAGAGAAGTGCAGGTAAGAACCTTTGGCAATGAAATTCACAGCATTAAACAGTGTGGTAATGTAACTCCCAATTCTAAGTTAAAGAGTCTTTCTCCCTTTCTTGATTCACAAGGAATCCTGAGGGTAGGTGGTAGGTTAAGGAACTCAATTCTTCCCTACAACAGTAAACATCCCATACTATTGCCTGCCAAGCATAAGGTTACCGATATGATAATTCAGTATTGCCATAAAATTCAATTTCATTCAGGGCCTCAAGCATTGTTGTATAATATTAGGCAGAAATTTTGGCCATTAAATGGGCGAAATCTAAGCAGAAAGATTGTGCACAGTTGTGTAACTTGCTTCAAAGCTAATCCTAAAATAAGCAGTCAAAAAATGGGAGACTTACCTGAGGACAGAGTTAATCCTAATTTTGTATTTAACTCTGTTGGCATAGATTTTGCTGGGCCATTCTATATCAAAACTAAGTTACGCAAGAGGGATCCTCCTACTAAAATATATGTTTGCATTATTATATGTCTCTCTACGAAAGCCATTCATCTTGAATTAGTATCTGATCTCTCTTCTGAAGCTCTCATTGCAGCTTTAAAACGATTTATGGCTAGGAGAGGTAAGTGTAGAAAAATACTTTCGGATAATGCTACGAATTTTGTAGGAACTAAAAATGAAATCAATCGTCTTTTTAAATTAATGGAGCAACAAGACGCTTTATTTCAAAACTTTCTATCTGAAGAAGAAATAACCTGGAGCCACATTCCCCCCAGAGCACCTCATTACGGTGGTCTTTGGGAAGTTGGTGTTAAATCATTTAAATTCTACTTTAAACGAGTTGTAAGTAATACTTGTCTCACTTATGAGGAATTTCTAACAATCTTAATTCAAATTGAAGAATTACTCAATTCTCGACCCCTTACACCACTTTCCTCTGAAGTGGAAGATCTAGAAATCTTGACTCCTGGTCATTTCTTAATTGGTCGGCCCATTACGGCTATTCCCAAACCTTTGATGATAGAATTAAATGATAATCGTCTTAATAGGTGGCAATTATTAACTAAGAAAGTTCAGGCAATTTGGAAACATTGGAGTAAAAATTATTTAAATAACTTGCAGCAACGTCACAAATGGATGTTCAAAAAGGACAACGTTAAAATTGGTGATATGGTCTTAATTAAAGAAGACAATGTTCCTGTCTCTAATTGGCCCTTAGGTCGCGTAGTTAAACTCTATCCTGGAAAAGATAATATTATACGGGTAGTTGATATTAAAACAAAGACAGGAATATTCAAGAGATCTGTTTCCAGATTGTGTGTACTTCCAATTGAAAGGTAAAAAAAAAAAAAATGCCACTATATATTCATTATTCTGTTCTCTGGAAATGTGCATTTATGTAAACTATTGTGTGTGTATAAAATTAACTATTTAATAGTAAATTACTGAAATGTTCCTTTAAAAAAAATTCCTTCTTTTATTAGTTGGATATGAATTGTGTTTCATGTTTCATTTGAATATTGCTAATGATTGAACTTATTATTTTAATACTGTTTAATGTGTAAATGATAATATTATGCTATAAGAATTGCTGTTTATTGTAGAATGCTTTTCTTGAAATATGTATATTTCAACGTTGGCCGGGATGTTGACGCCAACGCGTCCTTCCATTCGCCAAGGAGTTTCGCGCCATTTGAGGGAGCAGAGTTTAATGAACTTTAGCTATCCACTTTCGTGACCTTGAGGGTGCGAAGTTGACTGGAGTACATTCTCGTTCGGATCGCCTAAGCGAATGGACCCTTGTGTCGTATTCCCCCTTGGGAATGAGAATCGTCTCTCTTTGAATGTTACTACTTAAGAATTTATTTAAATTGTACCTTGATCGTTCATGTTTTTGTTTACAATAAATTTGTTTAATTAACAGTCCACTGCTCTTATTTACCTTCTGATCTATCCTCCATGAAGTTTTAGTAAATATATTTTTCATGCAAAAGTAAGTACAGCTCTTTCTCAAGAAAAACTTTTTTTTTTTAGGTATAGTTCCTTCAAAAAGTATTGATTCCTACCAAAGGAAGCATCACAGAAAACAGGCCAGGAAACAATAGACATAATTAAAAGGGAGGAATTTAAAATATGCAATAGAAATAAAAAGAGTAACTCATTATTAAAAAAAAATCCTTAAACTAACAAATTTATAGCCTCATTTATATAAAAGTTTCTATGGTTACAGATGGCACTGCAAATTATCATGAAATCTGCTTATATGTAGCTAACACATGAAAACAAATTCCCTTGAAAAATGATTACTATTTAACAAAGCGAAATGTTTTTTTTAACTCAACACTTGGCTTTTATTATTGGTTTTTATAACATTCAAAAATATTATTTCAGAATGCTTTATGATATAAAGAAGATCATTTTGGTTTTAATTTGAAAAGTCTTGGGCTACTCAAGCTTGCTGAATACTTGGTAATGAAGTACAAACACCTTTAATGACCACAGATATTTTGACATATGTTTTTCTTCCAGCAATGCAGAAAGAAATGGGAAAGATAAAAAACAAAAATTCATTCATTCATCATTATTTGTTGAGAAAACAGTGCAGGAAAAAAAATTATACAATTCTGGATATATTTGGAGATAAAATAGGAATCAGTACATAATAATTCAGTGAATTCTGATTTACAGATTTGGTCCTGATGTACATTTGATTTGCTGTTGCCTTTTTTGTGTTGCCTTTTAGTAAAAGTACTCAAATTCTAAATTTCTTTTTTAAAATTTAATCCTTGTTGCTTAATTTTTTAACCAGTGATAATTCATAACAACAACAACAAAAAAAAAGGTTTTTCTTAACATTCAAGCAATTTAAAGAAGTTTATCAAATGCCATTAGAGCTTTTACAAAAACTGGACTTCTGCACTTTCCATTCTTTGATCATTTAATGTAGTTAATGTACTTATTAACACCTATAGTACATGTTTCACACTTTCAAAATACATCTCAATTATTTAAGACACAATGCAGGCCAGATATGACTCACCGTCTCTTCCATCCAATGTAATCATTGGTAGATAAAGCTGCAATGGGTCGTATGCTTCAGGTAATGGATGGAGTAAAACATTGGGGCAACATATCCCGGGTCTGCCTGCATTAACTGTGGCTAGATATTCACCAGAAGGCGACATAGTGAGGCTTACACATAAAGGAGTAACAGTGAACCAATCAACAAGCCTAGAAAAATAGAATATAAATTTTACATTTTAAAAACATAAACCAACCACATACTTTGTTCTATAAGGGAAAATATTAGAAAAAAAATTTTACTAGGCTTCATGTAATAAAATGGTTAAAAATTAAATTTAAAATAAGAGATGAAATAAACTAATAAAATAAAATAAACAAATCATAGAGTAAATAAATTTCAGCATATGGATATTAAAGTAGATTACTTAGATTGTTTGGTTATTGTGAACGAATACAGATTAAAACATTTATCAATTATTAAGCGATAACACTGTTCATAAAAATTAAGAACATTTAGACTGATAAACAATAATGTAATTATAAAATCATTTCTCAGCTAAAATACAATTAAAAGTCACTTAATGTACCCACTAAGATAGAATTGAATCAATAAATATAGTCAAAAATAATTCAGGTATACACATAGTGCTTCTGAACTTTCTAACACAAGCAAACATAAATTATTTAGACATGTAGATTACATAATTAAAAAAAAAAATTAAGGTATAAGCTTTTATTGATGCGAAAAAATGAACGCAAAAGTTGAAAACAATTTTTCTTTACAATAAATGCATGGTTTGAATAAAAGCATGGGTGTCTTTACCTTCTAGGAAGACTCCATTTGTTTAAGGAAATATACACAAAATATAAGGTGCTATATAAGGCACACATGCTTTTATTTGAACCATGCATTTTATTGTAATCAGAAAAATTATTTTCAACTTTTGAGTTCATTTTTTCGCATGAATAAAAGCTTACGCCTTAATTTTTTTATTTATTTTATTTTCTACTTTTTAGTGACGGCCGACATGAATACACATGACATCTTAGGCATAGTAAACCAAATTCAATTATTGAATTATCCAATATAAAACACATATTAAAATTATTATAAACATATGTGCAATTACATTTTTAAAATGATTTAATGACATTAACTTTCTGAAATATAAATCCATAATATATTATGTGATAACTTACAATTATTATCAACAATGTAAGAGAAAAAAAGAGAATCGATCTACACAACTTTCTCTTTTTGCTTTGAGTGCAAAACGTTTGGCACACACAAAGTCAAAAAAAATCTGGTTGTTGACGAATTCTAACAGAAAGTAAACCCAAGATGCGTAGAAATATAAGCTATTATGTCATTCATCGGTGCAGCGCTGGAAGTTTAGCATATTCTATGTTAGCTTCATGGTGTTGTTACAACCCTACATAACGTGAGGTTACCACCTTCCAAACTTTATTTCCCAAATATAGCCTAAAATTTTAATATAATTTTGTTAAGTTTAAAATAGGTTTAGATTGCAAATTTTTTGCATAAAATTGTATTATCACCAGAAACCCACCATTATTCTAAATTTCAAAGCTGTAGCTCGATTGGAAGTGGGTAAGAAATCGATCTCAAGATTTGAGGACACGACAGTCAAGTTGAATAAAAGCTTATAAAAATGAAAAACAGGCAAGATCTCACAATCTTAGCATGATTAATTCTAGTTTTCATTTTTGTTTGTTTGTTTGACAGTAAAGAAAATTCTTTGGAATCATTTGAAATTTAAAATGCACAAAGTTACATAACCCAATCATTTTTTTTAATTAAGAGACCGACAATTCTTTTAAAATAAAAAACTATAAACATAAAAATACTAACTTTCCTGAAGATATATCCCAAGTTTTTATAGATGAATCACTTGTAGCAGCTATCAACCATTTGAAATCTGCACTAAATGTCTGAAAGCATATAATAAATCTTTATAATTTAAAATGGGAAAAGTCATGGTATTTAAAAATCATATATAAATGCATACACACATTTTGAATATTTTAATTTCTGCAGAAACATAACATACAATATTAAAAAATTGTCATGGAAAAGCATAAAATACTTAATAATGTATGCATCTTAACAGCGTTCATAAAATATCACTGTTAGACATGGTTTTATTATGCAGTGATCATGAACATGATCAATGCACATGAACATGCAGTAAAAACATCCCATAAAAAGTTTTATACAATATTTGCTAGTATATCAAAGAAAGATAATGCAAATCAATCATTAGCTTTAATGCTGTTACAAAAATTTTGCAAATACTCTAATTTATTTTTAAATTAGTAACTGTTTCACTTTTGTCATAAAGTCATCCAACTATTCAAGAATAAATGAGTCGCATATTCTAGAAAATAACCACTTATGAATCAGGATAATAAGCCAGTCATATATCCAGAGTTTAGTACTAATTTACTTGGAGGTGAAGGAAAGAACCCTAATTGAACAAGTGAGTTAGTCACCTTTGGAACTTTTCACCAAATTTGCTAAAAGCCACAGGTCCGAGACAGTTCCAGTCAATTGTGACTTATAAGTATAAAACTATACTGCTTTATTTACTTGTTGATTTAGCAACTATTTTATCAGGGTTAAAATGCATTTTAACATCTAAAAGTGGTGTTTGATACTGAGACATGGAAGATTAACAAAAAAAAAGGCTTCTGCTAAGATATTTAACTTCTGTGAACCCAGAACTTGAGCAAATATAAACAAACAAAAAGAGTAAAAAAAAAAAAAAACCTTACTATAAAAATTGCAGTGAATTTTAAAAAACAAAAGCTTAAAAAAATACCTAAAAAAAAAAAACTTTAATATATTACTTTTATTTGAATTATTCTAAAGAAGAAGCTCTATTATTTTATGAGTTTAAGCAACCATGTAGTAAAACTTTAGAACTGCACATTTTACACATTTTTCTTTTGTATATTCGAGTTTATTCCTTATACTATCTCTACTAATAATAAAAGTGAATGTCTGTCTGTTGGTGCTCTACCGGACAGACTATTGGAGAGATAAATACCATATTTGGCACAAAGATACTCAGGAGGGTGGGAATGTGCACATTGGAGCAACTTTTTTCTTTTTTAATTTTAATTAATTTAAAGTTAAGCAAAAGATTAGCCTTTTTCTTCGTGATAACTTTAAAAAATATTTAATGCACAAAAGTAATTTTTACAGCACCTTAAAATGGAGAACAGTATCTTCTTAATGACACAATATAAGTAGTCGTCTAATTTTTCTCCTAATTTTAATAAATTTAAAAAAATAATTTTATGCATAATTTGCAACAATACTTTTCATTGTTGCAATGAAATTAAAACTGTTTTCATTGTTAATTCAAATATTTAATTATGTGTTTCTCTTCTATTATTTAAAGTTAAGTAATGAAGAATCTGTTTATTTTTTCACATTCTTTGGTAAAATTATAATGATTTTAACTTTCTTTTTTATTCCATCATCTGTGTGTGTGTGTGGAATTTGCAAATCAAGTCCTCTCAGATATTAAGTATATTAGGAAGTATATCCAGTAAACAGAATGATCACGATTGCTATTTTTAATTATCTTTTATCACCATGTTCCAATCCAGTTAACATGCAGTTGGAGGTAAAATTATGCTGTACCATTTCAATGTTAACATCAACTGCATTTTTCCATAAGGAATAAGAAAGTGAAGCTGGCACGTGCAATTAGCTAGATGACACCAACAGTTACATCGTGACTAAGCTTTATTAGGGATGCTCATGTACACATTGAACAGAATAAGCGCTACTCTAACAACATGGGTGTAAATATTTCATTTAAGTTTAAGAATACTTTGTTAAGAAAACCATGAATCTCAAATTATGCATAAGAGATTCAATTGAAATGAAACTCAGTGACAAATGCTGGCAAACAAACTGGTCACTAAAGGCAGCTAGCACGTATGCATGATGAAAATTCCTTGGTGTTTAATATTTAAATACATTTCATTCTGTCCATTGCACACATTCGATTATTCCCATTATTTCGATATTTTAAAACAGAAGTAAAAAATGTACGTAAAGGAGGGGAAAATTACAAAAGATGGGGGGAAGGGAGAAAAGATAAAGCAAGAAACACAAAATTGTAAAATTAAACATTTTCTTAAATCTATTATAAAAATACAAGTTTAGCTTAGTTACCATTTTAGTTTAAAAGTAACTTGATATATTGGATGTATTTTTGCTGTAAAGTAAATGTATAAAGACTTTTTTCCAATTTCTTTTTATTTTAGTTATGTCTTTTACATCGTACCAATAAGAAAAACCTAATAAAAAACATATCTTACCATATCACAAATGCTTCCAGCATTATCAGTAAATTCTCTTATAATTCGTCTTGATTCAATATCCACAAGCACAATGAGGAATTTGCACGTTTTCTAATTTTATCAGAAAACAATAAAACATGAAAAACTATGAAGGTTAGTACAAATATTTCTTTTATTTTGAGCTTTTATTATTGATTTCTGATGGCTTTAATATCGCACTATTTACCGTATCCCGAAATCGCTTCTTAATACATCGCTCGCCTTATGACGTCACAGTTCATGACGGCAATTGCAACTAGTGTTCCTTAAACATCGATAGTTGAGCTATCGATAGTCCAGTCGATAGTTTTCCCAACTATCGACTGAAACTATCGATAGTATCGATAGTTTCAAAACTATCGATACTATCGATAGTATCGATAGTTTTATTTCAGGCGATACTATCGATAGGTGCTCTTTCAGTCGATAGTTTAGAAACTATCGATACTATCGATGGTGTCAAAACTATCGATAGTTTTGACACCATCGATAGTAGGTATAAATGAGACATGAATACGTATTTAACGTAAGTATACCTGAAACGTGAGTACGTATGTAACGTAAATATACATGAAACGTAAGTGCATATGTAACGTACGTCTGAAACATACATATGTAACTTACGTCATACGTATATATGAAACTTGCGTACGTATGTAACGTAAGTATATATGAAACGCGAGTACGTATGTAACGTAAGTATGTATGAAACCTGAGTACGTATGTAACGTACGTCTGAAACGTACATATGTAATTTACGTCATACGTATATATGAAGCATACGTACGTATGTGACCTACGTTCATACGTAAATATGAAGCATGCGTACGTATGTGACGTACGTTCGTACGTAAATATGAAATATGTGTTTTTGTGTAACGTACGTCAAACGTATATATGAAACGTGCGTACGAATGTAACGTAAGTATATATGAAACGTGCGTACGTATGTAACGTAAGTATATATGAAACGTGTGTACGTATGTTACGTAAGTATATATGAAACGTGTGTACGTATGTAACGTAAGTCGATATGAAACGTGAGTATGTATGTAACGTACGTCTGAAACGTACATATGTAACTTACGTCATACTTACATATGAAACATGCGTACGTATGTGACGTACGTCTTACATAAATATGAAATATGCTTTCGTACGTAAAGTACGTCAAACGTATATATGAAACGTACGTACGTATGTAATGTAAATATAAATGAAACGTGAGTACGTAAGTGTATATGAAACGCGAGTACGCATGTAACGTAAGTATATATGAAACGTGAGTACGTATTTAACTTACGTCTGAAACGTTCATAAGTAACTTATGTCATACGTATATACGAAACATGCGTACGTATGTGACGTACGTCTTACATAAATATGAAATATGCTTGCGTACATAACATACGTCAAACGTTTATATGAAACGTATGTACGTATATAATGTAAGTATAAATGAAACGGCAGTACGTAAGTGTATATGAAACGCGAGTACGTATGTAACGTAAGTATATGCGAAACGTGAATACGTATGTAACATAAGTATATATGAAACATGAGTTCGTATGTAACGTACATATGTACGTTAAAAAAACTGATTATGTAAATGTACTATGAACGTACGTATGTGGCATGCATATGTACTTACGTAACCTGTATACTTTCGTAAATTATATATGTATGTGGGTTATATAGATACCTTCGTACAGTACAAACATACACGCGTACGTTACTTACGTAGAAACGCTTCATATGCACGTATGTAACGTTCGTACGTTTATAACGTAAGTACTTGTGTATGCAACTTACTTACGTATGAAATGTGCATATGTATGTAACGTACGTACGTATCTAAGTAACACACTTGCCTAGGTATGTAACATACGTACGTAAGCATGCAACGTCCTAAGTTTATAATGTGCTATGAACGTATGCATGTGGCATACATACGTATGTTGCAAACATACGTACGTAAGTTACATACGTAATCATGATTCGTACATACATACATGCGTTCAAATGTATGCGCGTTCCTTGCAAAGCACGTACGTTACATACATATATACGTAAGTTACATACAGGCGGACGAATGTTACGTACATACGAACGTACATATATACGTACGTATATCCGCAAATACTTACTTACAAACTTAGTAATTAGCATATATACGTAACGACATTGCTAATATATATAAAAACTTGCTTACATCAAGTCAAAAATCAATTTATTAAAACATCCAAAATTGACCAAAAAAGCCAATATTTAAATTATACAAAAATATATCAGTGATAGGTATTATATAATACAGCACCCCCACTGACACAATACACGACCCGCCACTAGATAGGAGCTATACTATTGACAGTCGATAGTTGCAGTCGATAGCTTTAAAACTATCGATAGTTCCAGTCGATAGTTTTGAAACTATCGACTGAAAATGCGCCTAATCGATAGTATTGCCCGAGAGGGAACTATCGATAGTATCGATAGTTTTGAAACTATCGATACTATCGATAGTTTCAGTCGATAGTTTCGAAAACTCGATACTATCGACTTGGCTTCGATAGTATCGATAGTCTATCGATGTTTAAGGAACACTAATTGCAACAGTTATTGTTTACTTTCGATTTCGTGCGTCGCTTTACAACTTGTCCGTTTAAAATATTTCTTTTTATGGTATTATTATGACTGACAATACAAAGTCATATTATAAATATTGTATTGTGCCACTCTGCACTAATACAACCTCTAATTCCAGCGAAAAGTTGTTTTTCAGCGTACCAAAAACCCCTGCGATTCGAAAGTCATGGACAAATGCCATGAAGCGAGATGACAAACGTAATCCGAAGTTATCGAATACATCATCTCTTTGGTGTTGTGAAGATCATTTTTCAGTAAGTACACACTAGATTTGGTTTAAATATTTCCATTTTAGAACATTAAATATACAGTTACTCAAAAAAAAAAAAGCATCCATACTTTTAATGTGCTCATTCGTATTAAAAAAAAAACGCCGAATGTTGAGTAAATTTCATAAGCTATATTGTTTCTATACAGGTTCATGAGCAATAATCCTGTTTTATTGTTCATAATTAAATAGATAAATTGTTGAATCGTCTAATGAATAACTTACGCAGATTAGTTTGTTTTGAATTCAGAAAGTAAATAAATACTTTGAGTAATTATATAAGTGATTAAAAATAATTTTCTTTTAATTAAATTTGGGGCTAGGTTTTAAAAAAGTAATTATTTAGAAAAAATATTGTCTTAAAAGAGAGGTCAAAATCGTAAAAATATTGAAACTACTCAAAATATATTTAATATTAAATATTTATTTTCACAACATAATGTCTTATTGTCTAATTCAACTGGAATTATACATATATGTGATTTTTTTCATTTAAAAAGGTATTATTCCAGTAGCATTTATATTCAGAAAGTGACTATTAAAAAATTTTAATTTCTGTGAGAGTATGTATACATTTACACTTGCAAAATTAAAAAACATGTGGTTTGTTTTGGTTTCATTTTGTAATGGTAACTGGCTTTTTATAATTAGGGCAGTTGTGCAGTAAAATATTTGACTACTAGTCACAGAAACATGAATAATTTTAAATAAATTTGCTTTCTTTTGTTTAGGGGTAATTTATTTATATGACCTTGATTGAAATTAGGCATGTTATAGGTCATCGTCACACAAACTGCAAGATTTTTGTGAGCGTAGGATATTATAATGCTTTTATAGGGATACAAAAAAGAATTTGGCTACATGCGAGATAATTGTTTGATGTTTGTTTTCTGAACATTAAAAATGGTTATTAAAAAAATGGTACTCCAAAAGACTATCACATAACTGATCTATATTTGGCAAAATAGTACCAAATTGAGATTTTCAAGAAATGTCAAATTAGTACCAACTTTGTACAAACATATCAACTTTGGGAAAAATATTCAAAAACCATATTAGATTTTTCATTTTTTTAAAATTTACTTAATTACATATTTTTTAGTTACTCTCATATATATGTATATATGCTAATTTCATTCAATCTGCTGTCATTTGAATTTTATCTTTTTTTTTTTTCAGTTGAAAGATGATATGGAAAATTATTGTCAGTGGATGCTGACAAAAAATGTGAAAAGATTAAAATTAAAGACAGGGACAGTTCCACATCGTTTCGATTGCCAAAAAAGGCATATACCCTCTCCCATTGAGAGGCAGGGAGCAAAGAAGCGCAAACATTTATCATTGATTGAGGAAGTTCTTTCATCACCAGTGTCCCTTCCATCAACATCGACTAATCTTCAAGATGAATGTCTGGAAATGAACCTGGATGAAAACACTAAAGTTAACAAATCGTTACAAGTTGATATAAAAACACCATTTAAAAGCAAGGGAACAATGACAACTCCTCAAGTCATTTCTGTTGCTTGTTCACCTATAAAAGGTTTACAGACTGTTCAAAACTATAATTTGTCACAAAAAGTACTGGATGAAAGCTCTGCTAAAATAGAGGTCGATAATTTTAAAATTGACATTTTAGTTGAAAATAGTGAGAGTGAATATGAATGCCCTGATGAGAGTAGCTCTGAGGATGAACTTTTTGCCATGGAACAATATAAAAAACACATGCTAATTGGCACTATAATGTCAATTGAAAAAAACCCCAAGATTTTTTTGGGTCTGCCACCAAGAAGTTTTTATTTAATAAAACTAATTACTGAAGATGTCCCTCTGCCTACTAACCACATTTATGTGGTATTGAAGAAACTTCGACTGAATATGTCGTTTACCATTCTGGCATTGGACTTTGGCCTAAGTGTGAGCAGCATTAGCCGGATTTTTTGCAAGTCACTGCCAGTGCTTGCCAAAATAATGCAAGACTTAATTGTATGGCCTGACAAAACAGATATATCTCGTCATCTTCCAATACCTTTCCGGGCACGATATGCTAAGGTGCAATCAATCATTGATTGCCTTGAAATTCAGATTGAAAAGCCAAGCAATCCTGTTCATCAAGCTCACACTTGGTCAAACTACTATTCATGTAATACGATCAAGTATTTACTATCATGCACACCAGATGGTTTAGTTTCATTTGTTTCAGAAGGTTATGGTGGCCGAACAACTGATTGCACCATTGTAGAGGATTCAGGATTTCTGAATAAATTAAGTCCTGGGGCCCTTGTCATGGCAGACAGAGGTTTTAAAAATGTGTCTGTTTTGCTGGAGCAAAGAGGTTGCTCATTAGTTAGGCCACCTTCAGTGTCTTCTTCAACAAGAAGTACAAAAAGTGAAGTAAGACAATCAAAACAAATTGCTGCTCTACGCATTCACGTGGAACGAGTTATTGGGAGATTACGAGATTTCACTATGCTTAGTCCACACGCATGTGTAGACAACCATTTTATCCCTGTGTTAGATTTAGCAGTAATTGTATCATGTGGCATTATAAATATGCAAGATCATTTGATAAAAAAACAGATATGATTTGTAAACATTATATAATGTTAAACGATATTTGTATATAATATTTAATTGTTCTTTCAAATAGGTTTTCTGCTGTGATCATAGTATCTTCTTCCCTTTCCTTTTTCTCATTTGCATTGTGCTAGTATGAATTTCAATTAATCAGCATATGTAATATTTAAAAGAGTATTATTTTTCTTTTGTTAGATTTTTTTTGTTTTAACTTATATCTCATGTATATGATTATAAATTTATATATATTCCTTTCAAAATTAATATGCATATAAATATGGATTTTTATGAAGTTTTTGTAAATATGTATTTTTCTCTATTTCAAATTATTAAATATGTAAATATTGTTAACAAGCTTTGAAGAATTTTTCTGTATATCTTGGATTAAAAAAAATTCTTAACAGCACATTTTCCTTGCAGATGTATTAATATC